>JAOEHX010019883.1:0-17617 GCA_025448015.1 Bolborhynchus lineola
ACCCATTCCAGTGCCTCACCACCCTTACAGTAAAGAACTTCTTCCTTGTATCCAATCTAAACTTCCCCTGTTTAAGTCTGAACCCGTTACCCATTGTCCTATCACTACAGTCCCTAATGAAGAGTCCCTCCCCAGCATCCCTATAGGCCCCCTTCAGGCGCTGGAAGGCTGCTATGAGGTCTCCACACAGCCTTCTCTTCTCCAGGCTGAACAGCCCCAACTTTCTCAGCCTATTTTCACAGGGAGATGCTCCAGACCCCTGACCATAGCACTGTCCTGAAAGAAATGACAGGCTAAATACTAAAGTAATGACTTAGGAAAAAAAACTTACGAATAAAAAATGTTAAATCCAGTTAAATTATAAGCAGCATCACTGAAGAAGTGTAGCAGTGCATAGCCAGATGTAGTAACTACCTCAGGAACAGTTTCATTTCCACGCACTTCAGGAACTATTAGACCACTGGAAAAGAAAATGGTTTTAATCAGCTTTTGGGTGGCAGAGGGAGGAAAAGGAGTCACCATTCTACTATTATATTCATAGAATCATAGAATCGTTAGGTTTGGAAAGGACCTAAAGATCATCTGGTTCCAACCCTCTTGCCATGCCCCTGCCCCCATGACAAACCATTGACAAACTTATTTTTAACAAACTAATGGGGTGTATAACGATAGTTACATATAACAATATATAGTTATAACAATAGTGCATATATATAACAAACTAATGAGTGTGTACAAAACATAAAATGAGTCTGTGCCTCTGCAAGGTAAGATAGTGTTTCCAGGAAAACAAAACAAACTCCTCCTTCACACCGTAATGCAAGATTTCACATCTGAGGGCGTATGCATTGTCAATTTGATTTTAAAAACTTACTTTAACTTTGGAAATACTTATGTATATCCTTCAGACAGATGCTTAACACTCACTGTCTTTCAGCATGAGTTCTATTTCCACACAACAGAATTATAGAAAGGTTAGGGTTGGAAAGGACTTTAAGATTACTTCCAACCCTGTCTCATGCCATAGTCCAGTTGTTTCTGATTGCCTGTCCAAAACTATTAACACTCCATGCAACGTCAGCATTAAGTACAAGCCAAATAATGGATTTATGCTATGACGACCTAACCAAAAAGAGTAGTGCTTTGCAATTTATTACAGTATACCTTTACATAAATGCTTCCACAACATTAACAAACGAAATCAAGGTACCTAACAAATTCAAGCTTTTAATGATAGGTTTTTTTCTCTGCAAACTAAGAATGTTCATACCTGACAATTTGGAATAAAAAACTAATAAACACACTCACCTAAATACAGCTATTAAAGGCGCATATATTGAATCTCCATCATATACATACATATGGTCCCAACTACATTCTGTGGCAAAGTGATTAAATCTTAATCTCAGTATTGCATTTGGGCTGAAAAAGGAAGGGAAAAAAAAAAAACACAGTATTGATGTAAAACATTATTTGCAGAAGTATTGAACACACAGGATAAAAAACTTACAGCAAAATCAATCATGCAGCATAACTCTATTAAAGCATTTTGAGAACTAAACATTTCAAAGAGAGCAAGATATTCACTTTATCTTAAAAGACTTAGCAAAAATAATTAATAATAACTTCAGTCCAAGTCTAATAAGCCCTAAACTTAAGATACTAAAGTTTATCAGATTTTGTCAGTATTCAGAACAATTACAGTATCCCATTTTAATATACTAGCTTTACTTTAAAATGTCAGGACTATGATACTTAAACACACATTCTCACTACAGTATTAGTTATTGAAGATAAAGCTCAACACACATCTAAAGCAGCAAGCAATAGCAGAGCAAGATGTATTTTTTCTCACTGCTCGCTTGTCCCCCTGACACCTGGGAATCATATTTCACCAGGTTTTGGCAGAGATCCAGATGGGGACTGCAAGAATCCTGAAAGAGGAACTTTCTCATATGACAGCATCAGCAGACTCATAAATATATTCCATCCAACATAACAATTACTGCCTTTTACTTCATTTTACATATTTTTTTTTACCCCCTACTGACAGACTCAAGTACAGTTTGTAAAACACCTTTTTGTGTGTGAGGGAGATAATTTGGGGAGTGCTCTTGTTCCATTTTAAGAGAGATTATCTTATATATATGTGGCTTCCTTGTGTGCTGACATTATGTACTATGTTACTGGCTCGCATTACCCTTCCACATACTGTGCAGCACATTGCTTCCATCAGCATCTACTCTACCTCCTGTAAAGTGGAGAACAGAATGAATACCAACTTCAAAGCAGAGCCTGCATACAGTCCTGAGGCATGCTTTCACTTCAGCATAGTGCAGTGTAAATACTCCTGAGCCATGTAAAAAGAGAAGTCTGGCTGTGTCAGAAAGATATTCAGCTATAGCCCGGTCACCTACATACTGAAGTTTCTACTTAGATGATTTTGCAAACTACCTGTAATATAATTACTGTCGTGTTTAAATTACTATCTGCATATAAGCAGGACAAAATTATATCAGACAGGTCATTACTGAACTGCAGAGGCAGAGCAGACATCTAAGGTAGTTGGGATTATGACAATATGGAAATGCAGAAGCAGCTATTTTCTTCTAGAACATGTAGAATTCAGACCTTGCTAAATTCTTCAGTGAAATCCTCACACCATGGTTTAGGGGGAAAAAAGGTTCCACTAAACTTGAACAAAATTGTGCCTTTAACGGTTTAGCCACACCAGTGTATGTGTCTCATTATTCCCTTGTGCATGCCTCTGTGTGTTTGTTGTATAAACTGAAAAATTGGCAACAGACATGAAACATCTAAACTGTATAAAAGGAGGGTACAATATGATTTTAAGAATTAGTACAGGACAAAACCTAGAATGAAAAAGAAAATACTTTATAAAAGCACTAACTATTGAGCAACATGGAACTGAAAAATTATCCTTTAGCCTGGAAGCATTCTGTACTTGAAGCCACTCCTGATTTATCACTGAGATGAGTTAAATAGGACAAATAGGTAAGATAATGAGTTAAATAACAGGATTCTGTAACTGCATTTGGAATTCATGTAAAGGTACTCAAACAGGCAACAAATTTATCATAGGGGTTTGAGAGCTTGCAGCACTGGCCAAATGCCAGCGTCAGCCTAACTTTTGCCAGCAATTTGAATGGAAGGGGAATCTGGCCAACTGAGCAATCCTGAAAACCCTGCTTCATTTTTGACTTTATAGCATTTAAACAGAAACAAGAAAAAGAAACAAAAGAAAAACCCTGTTTATATTTATCCAGATGAAGTTTCTACTAGAGAAGTTCTTTAGATCTCTAGAATACACAGCATCGAACTGTCAGAAAATGTAAGCTATGAAAACAAATACTTACTATCCTTCAATTAACCATGTACATTTAGTTTTATATTTATAATTTATTGGTCCATCTGTTAAATATCCAGAAGGTTCTGTTAACCTGAAAGAAAAAGAAACAGTGCTTTAATAAACCAGAGACAACACAACAGAAGACGCATCATCAACATGCCATCAGATTTTTTCTGGATAGAAAGAAAACGAATATTTGAAGGGGGTGAGGAGGGAAGAGTCAAGTCTCTCTTCATTTTTCTTTTCACACTACTTTTGCTCATAAAGAAGAGAGTTATGATTATTCTACATCACTGATTTACATTCTTCCCCTAGGCAATCACAAGACTTCTGAATTTTCTAGTTCAGTAGCAAGCAAATACTATGTATAATTTAAATTATCCTTCACACAAAATGGATCCAAGCCAAAATAAGGGGGTTTTTCTTCAAGAGTATTTTGGTTTGGTTTGCTTGTTTCTTTCACCATTGCTTTACATCTTACTCTCAAATTAAGACCACAGCAGCAGTGGGAAAACTCTCCTAGACCAACAGAAATGAAAGCATAAAGTATTAATTTAAATAAGCATATCTGCCAGCCTGACCCTCTATTATTCCTGGTCAGTGATGAGATATGGGAAAGCAGAACCACACTGCACTATGCAGAAACTAAATAAAATGCATATGAACAGCTATGAAAGGTCAGACCAAAATGACAAAGGTAGCCCAGCAGCCTGCCTCTGACAGTGCCCTGCAGTGGATACAGAATCACAGAATGGTTTGGGTTGGAAAGGACCTTAAAGCTCATCCAGTACCAAACCCTGCCATGGCTAGGGATGCCTTCCACTAGAGCAGGGTGTTCCAAGCCCCATCCAGCCTGGCCTTGAATACTGCTGGGGACTGGGCAGCCACAGTTTCTTTGTCTCAAACTATTATAATGTCTCAACACCCTCACAGTAAAGAATAACCAGGAAACACACAGCAAAGGACACACAAGCAAGAATCTTTATCCCTACAGATACTCCCCCACAGCATCATTCGACCTTCAGCAACTTGCAGCTCAGAGACACTCTCAGCCAGAGGATGTTCCTTCTATTAGTTTTGGGTTAACATTTCTCCTAGGAGTTTCCCCATGCAAACTCAAACCAGCAGCATCCAGACCATTTCTGCAGGAATCATTTCCATACACATATGAAGACACATCTCAACTGTTTTTGTCCTGAGCCTACCTCTCCACAATTTCACCTGATATCCTTAGGTCTGGTATTAGATAAGATGATGAACAACAGCACCCAAATTCACAAAATGCAATGACCTAGGCTGTTTTCCTCCCTTCTCTCCACTGTCCCTTGAGAAATCCTTGCTCAATGCCTTCACAATTTCTTTGTTGTTCTCCTTTATCCTGAGATGCAGAGATCCACACACTTTATTCAAGATGCAGATGGAACATGAATCTGTACAGTATCCGCATAATGATTTCCATTTTGCTCTCTATTGCCATCTTAACATTTTATTTGAACTTTCAACAACTACTATTCTGACACTTCAAACACAACTAGCTGCTTTATCTTTTTTCTGAGTGATAATAGGTGGTTTAAGATTCTTTACAGAAATTCATTTAACAGAAATAGAACCTTTTTCCTCCATCTATATGACTTCACATTAATCTATACAGAATAAAACTGCAGATGAAATTCAATAATCTATTAACATAAAAGCTTTCTAAAAGAGTTTAGTATCTCCAGCACACTGTCATTTTGCTTATTTACCCCACTTTGTGCATCCTTTATTATTATGTTCTATAGCTCAAGCCTTAAACACTCATCTCTGGTGGCCTCATTCACTGGGAAAATTAACCAGCCTGCTCTCTAAAATGCTACAACAATGACAACAAATAGAAATACATAATCATAAGTGTTCATTTATTTCAATGCACTGTGGAAAGATAATCATTAACAATAATTATCACTTTTTTGTTTTTTCTGCTTTGATTTCAGTTTTGTAGATCTAAATCAATACACTAGATCTAAATCCAGAGACCACACTGAACAAGCTGACCAAATCACAGCTAAATTTTCCCACTAGGAGGCCAGCTGAAGAGGAATGCAGTATCTGCTATCCTGCCTTCTTTGAAACTGTATACACAAAAAATATTCAGTACTACATCCACAGCAAATTATTTGTATTTGAACTCATATCCAACACTAACTGCATATTTAACAGAAATCTGTAATTCGAAACACGAAACTCTAAACATGTATATTTGTTTCCTTTCCAAGGGAGTACAAAAAATTTTGAGACTAAGTTCCACGCAAACTATCAGGTTCTTAAGCAGCTCCTTCACTTGTCTATGAGAACTTGCATCAGTCTGTTAGGCACATTGTAAGCCACTCTGTTGCAAATCACAGGTGGTTCGAAGATCTTTACATACACTTTCCTTTTGATGAAATGGAACTAAGCTCTCTAATATGGAGAGCTGTTCCAATAATTGAAACATTGTCAAGTCATAAAATGTATCAAAGTATTATATTTTTCTGCATAAAAAGAAAAACAGATAAACAGTTGGTAACACAAGCAACAGACAGGAAAGCTTCTAATGGAACTGCTCTGAATGCTCCAGTGCCCCACTCCCCAAAAGCAAGGGTTCCTGAAGCTCCACACAAATGCTGATGCAGCTCAAAGCAAGGCAATGAGTGATGAGAGGCACGGCTGGTAATACACGCTCCTCCCGGCTGTACACAGGAAAAGCCACAGCAAGAAGCTAATTATGCTCCTGCCTTGTGCTCTCATGTGAATCAGTGCCTGGCCAGAATACTTTCTCTTGAAGTTAAGAAAAACACAGTTTAAGTTTATAGTATTTCTTATTGCTAAGAAACATCAACTTAACCTGAAAGTATATTTTCATATTTACATACATGAGAAATAGGTTTCCCAGGGCTATTTCCGGCTTCTTTACATATTAATCATACTGTTTGGACAATGCTGATCATAATATCAACATATATCTTGGAGGTCTAAGTTACACATCACTGATTTTGATACCAAGCTAATGATGCTTGGTAGCTAGCAGAACCTCAGTAAAGCTGATTACAGGAGCAGATCCTATGCTAGTATGTGCTAGACTGAAGTAATTAATTTATTAAGAAAAGGCAGTAATGTATAAAATTCCAATCAAAATAATTATAGGGTTATGATATGGTTTATATACAGATGTAAAGTCTTACAGAGAACATTTATTTTACTGTAGTAAGTGTTAAATATCACCAGTACTCATTTGCAGTCATGACCATTGCCTTCTTAGTAGCTGTATAATACAGTGGAGGTGACTTACAAGAGTTGTTTTTATTAGACCAGCCCTTTGGCACTAGTAAAGTGCAAACAATTTCCCTTGTCACCTAGGCTGATAATTTTTTGATAAACAGATTCTCTCGGAAGAGCAGATACCCTTTGAAGCATCTACTGCACTTTGCTGAAAAAAAGAATAAATAAGAGCACGACATTGCTTTGTAATAACGGTTATGGAAAATGGTAAGATAAAGGGGCTGTCCTATCTAGAATAAATTCACAGCAAGACAGCATGGTATTACTGTAAGTTTCTTGAATCATATGAAGTTTTCTGTACCATTTTTCTTTCCAAACGTTATCAAATACCAAATCCCATAAATAACACATGGATCAACGGTACTACATTCACACAACCTCTTACCAAATCAAGGACAATATTCTCTATTATATAAAGCAAGTTCATAGCAAGGGCACAGTTTTCCTCTGCAACTAACAGTCATCCTGCCAAATAACCAAAAACCAGATCAGCCAACATGACAACACACTCTTTAGTTACAGAAGTGGAATAGCCAGAATGAAGCCTACATGCTGCACCCCATGTCCTGCTCATTGCTGAGAGTGCTTCAAGGATAAGGAGACAGCCAAAACAATTTGTGTGGCTGGTTATCCACCATAGATTTATCACACTCAGACTCCAGCTTGCTAACCACAATGCACAGGGGAGCAGCTGATGTAGTATATTGTCATTTTGTCATTTTAAATTGCATGTCAGCTTTCATAACCACCACAATATTTTTTTTGTTGGCAGGGTTATAATCAAAGCCTATAAAGAAATAGAGGTGCACACCAAGAGAACATTTCCCTTCTCTGTATACTGTGAAGTACATCTACCAAATTACAGACAGAAGTCAGGATGCTGCATAACAGAATTAAAAACATTCAGAAGCCTTATTGACAGATTAGTCACCTAGTTAATCAGTCCACAACAGACTATGCAAAGGATAGATGGCACTATAGGTGGTTTCATCTAGCAGAGAGACACACCAGAAACACAAGAGCTAAAGGCTCAAGTCAACACAGGGCAACTGTAACATGCAACAAAGGCATATCTATATTCCTCTGGAATATTACCTCTGTTATAAAACTATGGCAAATATAATTGAGTTAAAGTGGTAAAATTTATATTTATCACTGCAGAGACTTTAAATCAAGACTGATGCATTTCAAGGAAAGAGAAAAGTTATGTTCTAATTCAGTCAGAAATTATTGGTCCAAATGAAGCATGAAATCTATGGCCTGCAATACATAAGATGTCAGAGCAGGTTATTAAAATGGGCCTTCCTGGCTGTAATATTTATATATCTGTGAAAAATGCAGACATGTCATTTCCTGTATCTTCTAGCAAAAGAATATTGTCATCAGATATTTCAAGAAGGGACACTAATTTAAACCAGAGAAGCCATTGGGTATTTTCTGTCATCAGCAAACGAAGATCCACAAAACTGCTGGTAGATGGACAGACAGAGGTCTCGTTTATAATACAGGTACAAAGCAGAAACGAAGAATAAAGCACATTCATAATATCACAAATATTCATTGTGAAATAAAAGCAGCATTTATGAAGGGGTTCATTTTTCTCTGTATTACTTAGTGTCATATATAAGAATTTTATGAAGTGTTGGATGATACTGCAATTCCTACCTCAGACAGATCTGAATATAAGAATCAGAGCGTATTTTGCTATATGGATTTCTCTCTATATCAGTATTTTTGTGTCAGTCAAGGATTATACTTTCCATTGCTGGAAAATTTTGTTTCATCTAATTTTTTTAGGAAAATTTATTGCATTTAGAAAAAAAAGGAAATTGTGATTCAAAGTTTTAAGATCAAATCCTTCATAAATACAAGCAGGCAATCCTCCTAGCTTGAGATCCTGTGCCTAACCTTCACAGCAGGGAAAGGGGCTTTTCACATACATCGGGTAAGATCAGATGAATACACTGAGAAAGAAGAATAAAAATGTGGACCCCTTTTATAGCATAGATATCAGAAAGAGGCACAGAAGAGATCAAAGGACATTTCTCATACTAAAATTTCAAGTGATAGACTAAGAAAGTTGTTTAATATTTTTCCCTGAAGGAAGATGCAAAAAATGTTATGTTCTGAAAAAACTCAAAGCCTGAGTTTTGTTTTCCAGGCATGAAGTATTGATCAACACCTGACAAAAAGGTTACGAACCTGAATTTGATTTTCCTGCACTTATACATGTATTATAGAACCTTGCTGTTGGCTAATTTTTTCCCACAATGCATATTAAACCAGAATACAATGGCATGCCCCCGTTCTAATTTGTCTTCAATGATAATCAAGAGGCATAAATACTACATTAAGAAAATATTTGCATATGCCAATCACACTCATGTAGTGGCTACACACTGCTTTGCATTAATAGAATGTATATTTAGAAGCAGTAAGGACAACTTTTTATGTGGCAGCTAATCAAAGGCATGTTCTTAAACAGGCCCCACTTTATCCATTGACAAAGTGATAGTTGCTTTTGTAGTTACTCTACTGCTTAATTCCTCAACTCTAACTTAACTTTTAACAAAACCAGGCTCCAAAATGACCAAAAACATCCCAGAGAAGTAAAATGAAGACTACAAAAACAACATTTTTTTTCCCTGTAACAATATATTCTGCATTTCAAGAAGCTCAACACTAATGTGTGACACATGGTTTTGGTTTTTAAAGTTAGCAGGTGTATAAACTCCTATTGGTGCAAAACATTAATTTAAGGTTTAACTCCCAACAGGAGTTTTCTTTCCTCATTTACTTCTTCTGAAAAAGGCTGTTATTCTGTAATACATTTTTGTTAATTGTCCCCAAAACTACTGAAAGAATAAATACAAACTTACATGGCATATTACTCAGGCAATGCATTTTCACTTACATTCCACATTATATTATATAAATTCACAGAGCATGGACTATGACAGGTCAATTCAGAATAGGATACATCAGTGTGACTGTGAGACTTAAAACAGAATCTATAAAGTAACTAGAAATAACAACATAGGAGTACAGGCTTAAGAGCAATTGGTCAACAAACCAATGTAGAAAACACAGTAACACTGTAATCCTAGCATTTTTTTCTATTGTACATTAAAATCTCGTGGAAATACTGTACAGGCTATGTAAGGGCTTTCTTCTGCCTCCTTACAGTATTAGGTGGTAGTTGACTTTTTTTTAACCAAAAAATCTTTAATTGCCATTCAGTTACAACACTCTCCAACGTCCATTCCAAAGCAACCATGTTGAAATGTTTCTTCACAGTTACTGGTCTCATCTGTTCTTAATAATTACAATGACAGGAGTCTACAATCATTCTTAGGCCATCTACTTTAGTACTGACTTATCCTTATTATTAGAAAGTTTTTCTAAATGTCTAACTTAGCTATTTCTTACTTAAACACATTACTTCTTGTCCTATTCAAAGCGGACCCAGAAAACAGATAATTACCTTCCTCTTTCTGCTTATCTTTCATAAACATTTATCCTTTAACCTTTCCTTCTCTGAATTAAGCAATTTAACATTCCTCATGCATCATGTTGTAGACTTCCCTCCTCTAGAACTTCTCCAATGCATCTGCATCTCAAGATGGTACCCATTACTGCAGTGGTAGTCTGACCAGCATAGCAACCACTGAAGAAGCATTATTTGAAGTCCTTAACATAATCAGTTTTCCTGAATGTAAGTAGTGGAACAACTGCCTTTATAAGTGCTGATTTGTACACAACCTGCAATTCCCTGTGACTGCTAACCTCCTCCACAAAAAGAACTAAATGGTATTACTCTAGTTCATCTTACTGGGGTTAATTCTGCCCACTGAAGTGCATCCAATTCCATCAGTACAACTTCTTTCCAGGCAGTGTTATATAGGATCAATGCAGTTTGCATGGTCTGGAACCTGCTGCAAGTAAAGTTTCATTTATAATCACTTTCTCAGTAGAAAAATCTATTTTTTTTTTTCCAATGTAAGTGTTCACTTAAAAGATGTTAACTGCTGGCCACACTGCAGAAACCCCACAAGAAATGATGAAATTCCATTTGCACATCTCTATCATAAAGTTCTTTCCCACATTTTCCTTAACACCAATTTTTCTATTACTCACCTATGTCAACAGTTTCTGAGTTATTCACATTCATTATTCATTCACCTTACAAAGCACTAACATAAAATCAGTCCTAACAAAAATTAAAACAAGTGCACATGTGAAGGCCCCCATTGTGACAAATGCATTAATTTTGTACACTCTGATGTCACCCGCCAATTACAGCCCAGTACCATGGTTTGTATTGGTTGAAATGAAGCAGCAGACAGACATCAGCATTGCTAATTAGATGAACAAACAAGCAAGGTTTTCCTAATATTAAAGTCCAAAGAAAAATATTGACATGCATACAGAGAAGAGCTTTCTACTTTTCCTGCATGTAGTGAAAATTTCCTGTTAGTTTCCAACAACAGCATATGCCAAAATGCTCTGTTTTAAGGGGGGTTTAGACAAATTAATAACAGAATTTTATATGAACACAGGCCAAGAGACAAGATGAAGAACAGGCACAGTAATCTCTCCCACTGCACATATGACTGGACTATTTTCATTTAATGGCCTGACACATAAATGGAGCAAATAACACAATTGAAAGCATAGCTTCATAGCACAGGTCTTCAAGAAGACAGGATGGAATCTATTTTCTGACTGTTCCGCAGAGTAGATACATCCACTCTTTAAAATATGTGAGTAAATGCCCTAACTATGTGGGAAGAAAAAAATCTAAATGCCAATTGCCTTGAATCTAAGCAAAGAAACAGACAACTCTCTCTACTTGTATCAAGTATTTACTGATTTTTATTACTGTGCAAATGAAGCCAGATTTTGGAATAACAGAACTTCCAAATAAGAACAAATTTTTTGAAAGGGCTCAAATTGAACTAAAAAAGAAGACAGCACAGCCTAATAAGATCTGTTCTGCCAAGACACTAAGACAGCATGAGGGGGAATAGCAGAGCACAGCCAGCATGATAAACGCTTTAGCTGACTGAAGGGAGAGGCAGCGAGGAAAAACAGATCAACACTCAGAAATCTGTCACTAAATGTGCTATTATCCTTCAGTGGATTTTCAAGCTTCTTGAGCAGTGATGTTCACATAATGCAACAAGGAGAAAACCACACAAAGATTTTTTTTTACAAATAACTTAAATTATCTTCAGAAAAACTTCTTACCTAGAGCTCTCATTGTGCCACTTTCCACCTCTAATAAATATAGTTGACATTCATTAGGAAAGAATTGTTTAATACAACTTCAAAAGCACCTAATTTGGTATGAGATGAACAAACACTTTAAGAGATGACAGCTTCATTATTTAAACACAGGTACCCAAGTACACATTTATCTGTGAAATAGCTGATCTGTCTTGCCAAGGTTTAACCTGATCAGAAAATACTTTCTAAATGCAAACCTTTCCATTTGGAGCATAGGGAAGAGGGCTGGCATGCTACATTTTAATACACCCAAACTACTAAATACTGTGTGACCCCCAATCACTTAGAAGTCATCAACACCTAAAAAGTTTTACTGCAATCTGGTTTTACACAGATGGATTTACATGTAATATTTACAGAAAGTTTCTATAAAATTGAGTGGAGTTGAGTCAATCTACAGAGTTCAACAGTGAACCACATACTTTCCACAGAATTGCTACACCAATTAACAGTTCAAATCTTGCCAATATTTTCCAGGTGGTACTGTCCTCTTCGTCTCCATTTGGAAATCAAGTGCCTTTAAAAGATACTGCAAATAGCACAATATCCTCCACTGACCTGGAAAAAAAGCTTCAAGACATATAGCTTCATCTCTCTTACATGGAATAATACACACCTTTGGCATTTCCAATCTTAATATGATGGCTGGACAAAATCATATGAGACAGACATCTGCTCTATTAGAAATGACCAGGCTCGTTCCTAGATGTCATCCAAAATTCTGCCTATCTAAAAATAGGCCTGATAGGACATGAAGCTGGCATTCAATACAAGCACAAGATATCATACCTGCATCACTATTGCATTTCATTATGGCTGCAAATGCTACTTTAGAAAGGAAATCCAAGAGGTTAAAAAGCTGCAGAAAAATTATTCTTATTTCAAGTCAGAGGCAGAGCACCTACCCAGCTCATTGAGAGAACCTCTTGAACTCACAGTTTCATGTCATGGTTACTCATTTCCTCAGAAAAAAAGAGTAAGATTTGAAATAGCCAAAATTCTCACTATTCAGTCTTGATTCAGAAGAATATTAGCAGCAGTTTCAAAAGTTCTCTCATACATCCCTCTAGCTAGCTCCTATTAGAAGCAAATAGGAATTTACAAAAGAATGTGCCAGGAAACAAGGAGATACCTCATTGCTTTAACATTTAACAACGTTCACTTCAGCCAAGAGTTATTTTTATGGCCAAATGTTACCAAGATAATGAAGAAATAAATAACAAGCCAAAAAAACAAAACAAAAAAAAAAAACCACACACCACACTCCACCAGACTGAAGTGGTTCTATTAATTTTTTTCCTACAGCCTCTTTTTATTTGTCGAAGTTCTGAATATGAATAGATTGGGTTACTTTGATTACCCTGAAGTAACACATTATCCTTACGTTATCCTTAGAGTTGAAAAAAGTTACAGTTTAGGCTTCTTTAGTTGGTACACTCTTTTTTCTAGGTTTTATTTTTGACAAGGCAGCTCTCTATTCCCAGAAGCAACATGGTTAAGTGCATTTTCTAACATGCTATTTACATTATGTTGCTAATGTCTTCCTCCTTATCTCTGTTGCCTAAAATAGATTTCAAATCAAGTAGTTTCTACGCTAGATTGCCTGCAGGTTTTGATTTAATCGCAAGATTAACATGAGTGAAGGGAAGTTACGTGAGTTTTTATGTATCCATATGTACGCTAAACGTACGCATGAATATATCTGCATACTGAGCCATATATATGTATTTCACAAGACTCCTATAATCAAACATGCTACAGTATCTTAAAATGTGGGGCACAAAGTACAGACACAACACAGACTGAGGTACTTGGCAAAAAGGTAATGTACTGTGCCAGTTTTTCACTGTACCTCACTATAAAACTCATTTTCATTTGTGACCTAGTTCAGGGATTTAACTTAAGCTTCCTGAGGTAACAGCCCAATGCTCTAAATCCTCAATTTCTCATTGTCTTTTCAAGACAAGTTTCTAAGAGACACCTGTGCTAATAGAATTAACTACTTCTACCTTTCAGTCACTGAGATTAATACCCGACCATCAAAGTGCATGCTTGTTTAGGACAACTTTCTCCTTACAGGAAACTACCTCCTACCATAAGGCTGCAAGCATCAGCTCCCACTAACTAGATTAATTCTGAAGTCAACCAAATGCATTTAGCTTTGTCACACACACACTCCGAAGAAAAACCCAAAGACATCAAGTATCTCTTAGAATCCCTAAGACTACATCAACAGAAGTTTGTTTCATTTTATATTTCACGTTATTTGTTTGGTTTTCAACACTTCAGCATCCTAATTCACATTTACTTATATATATAAAACAAACTTCATCCTCCCTTCTACCTCCCATCAGCACACATGCTGCTTCACAAAGGGCTCTCAGTCCTTGCACACAACCTTAAACAGTAAAAATGTTGAGATAAGAAGAGATAATAGTTCTTTTAAAAAATGAATTGATTAATAAATTCAAATGCTGTTGCTGACTAGGCTTCAAGTAGTGTCTTTTAGATAATTATATAGATAATCACTGTCTGACTTCTGTGGCTGTAGCAATTACCAGGACATTACACGTTTGCCTTAAATACAAAGCACATCCCTCTTTTTGCTGTAAAGAAACAGGAATGCTTTGTAATACCAGAGAGACATGAATGCCATTATTCAATTTGGAGTCATGAAAGATTCTTATCAGTAATTAAAAAAAAGCATAATTTCAAAACGCTTCATCTGTGGCAGATGTCATTTTACTCCTATATTCTGTCTGACTGTTTGCAACTTCCCATACTCCCTCTAGAAGTAGATGGAGAGAAATAAGAAAGGAAAGACCATGATATTTGACTCTTAACTACTGCAGCTGCCAGTTTCAAGATCAAACATTTCAAGGGTAAAGGGGTTTGGGTTCTTTCTGTTTGGCTGGGGTGGCGGGAAGGAGGGGGTTGTTGGGATTTCTTGAGGGGACGTGTATCTTTAGCCTGTAATTTGTTCTGGTTTTAAACGCAAAACCTCCAGAATTAATGAAATACTGAAGTTTTAAATCACAAACAAAACCTGTTAGCTTTGAGCTCGCAGGCTCAGCTGAAATGAAACACCAAGAACAACTTGCAGCTACTGATAAGAAGTGTTAGAAGACAGGGCAACACACAGAACTATCTTACATCCATCAATTGCTGAGCTAAATACAACTTCCTATTCAACTGAACTGTTAACCAAAGACCTGCTTATGCAATGATTTTGCATCTCCAAAGCTAGTGTTATGAAATACCCTGACAGCTTCACAACTATACAAGCCTTAGTCCCTTCAGAAATAAGTCTTAATTTGCGTTACATTCAGAGCAATTTTGTTGGGATTTTGGGAGATGGTATTGGTAGTGTTTATACCATCCATAGAAACATTGAGTTACACACAAATCATGCTATTTAAATTATAAATGTTTCATTTTCCCAGTATTTTCTTTCTTATCTTTTTTCTTTCTTGGTTTTTTTTTTTTTTGCAATAAAGACAAAAATAGTGTAAAACTACCAAGATGCAACAGAAAACCAATGAGAATCTCTGAAAGGTGGCATATACATTTTTAAAGCTTTACAGTAAAAAAAAGACACAGTCAAGAACAGGAACAAGTAACATCCTGCAAACTGACCCATGTATGTCTATTCTAATGAGAAAACTCAACTGTGACTGCACATGTTATTCCATTCACAGAGTCATGTATGGTTTTAGGATTTAAACAAAGTACCATACTAGTTCCATTATGAAAGATGCCAACTCAAGTTTTTCAGCGTAGCACCCTATGGGTTTATTCACCACATGCATTGAACAAAAAACCTTTGTTTTACAATTTCTTTCTGCAAAGCAGAAAAATTACAATAGAAAACTTGGTCTCTTCAAATCCTGCCTTGATAAGGACACTGAATTCAATGAACAAACCATGAAAGTTCCTGCTGAAATCTTCAAAACCTTCTGCTGTAGCATGCCAAGGCACTGATCAATATCAGCTACTTGCTCAAAAAGCATAGCTTAGAGCTAGGAACAGAAAAAGTGGACATATGGGAATCTCCCACAGAGGCTGTTGCCTCCAGTCTCCCACTAAAGGAGAATGCAGGTCAGGACAACATTGCCTGGAATGTTCTGCTTTCCCATTAACAGGATACAACAGCAAGATACATCACTACAAGCTTAGAGCTCTTGTAATCCTATTCATCCTCTCCCCAAAGGCACAACATGTGGGACACATTGCCAGCCTGTCTTATCCATGAGAAGATATAGAAAGTTTAAGACCATCTCCCACCAGCAAAAGTTAGGACTGCCCCTAGGACAATAGGCTACACACATTTCCCCCTTGGAAGCCAACTTGCGTTAAAAGCTCAGAGCTGCTGCTCCCCTTCCCTCACTCAATTCAAACACAAAGTACAGCAGATTACAAAAAAGATCCACTGTTCATCAAGACAGTACAAACAGAAACTACACCTGCCCACAGATAAGAGCTTCCAATACATAGCATGGTGCCTGAAAGCCAACAGGAATCAAGGAAGCCATACACTGAAGTCTCAAGCCAGTAAATTAGGCTGTTAACAAGCAGTGGTAAAGAAAGGAGAAGGCAAGCAATCACTCTGAAATAGGGTCAGAAAAAAGCAATGACCCTAAGACTTAAAGAAGAAGAGATGATTCAGCTGGCAAAATGCACTAGAGCAGAGAATTGCTTCAACGCAGATGAGTGGTTAGGGAGAATAGGAAGGATGGGTAGACCTGCCCCTTCTTGCTTTTCATGGATCCTGTGCCAAAGCAGCACCAGCAGCACAGCCTTCACTTGCCATGCTCTACAAGAAGCTTCCACGACTCTCAGCAACTATAGAATGAAACAGAATCATTCAAAGGAGATACTTTTGTTATTTAATATACCAGCTTAAAAACACGCCATCAAGTACGCCTGTCACATTCAGCTATTTCAACCCTCATTCAGCTGTTTCTTGCACTGTATCAAACCAGAAATCTAAATTGCAATGGTCACCTCCTCAACTCATCGAACAACACAGTGAATTTGCTAGCACTGATGGGATTTTTACAGAAGGGCCTTTGAAAGATACATCAGAAAGAGGTTAACTCTTGCTTTATTTGATTGGTTTAAGCAAAACTGGAATACATAGCAAATACAGAAGTGCACTGGTTTGCATAAAAAAGAGACAGACATCTGAAAAGAAAAGCATTTAGCCGAAGAAAGATTATTGCTGCAGCAAAGATGACAACTTAAACCAATCCTGTTTAAATAAAATTGACTTTCCTTGCCTACAGGACCTTACCTGCTCTCCTGCATGATTTCTTGAGTACCTTTCCAATCCACTATTCCAAAGAGCAGGCATGCACTGACATAAGCAGTATTGTCTGTATCACGAAAATTCAATTATAACAAACTTACAGTTACTAAATAAGAAAAAATATGATTTATTTTTAAATGTTTTGGACGTTTGATTTTGCTTTCCAGTAGGTTTCGCTACGGCTAAAAATAAGTGGCCAGATATGACCAACCAACAAAACTAATTCTCCTTCTAAATCCTAGAAAAACTACACAAACTGCAATTGTAGAATCATAAAATAGTTAGGGTTGGAAAGGACCTTAAGATCATCCAGTTCCAATCCCCCTGCCATGGGCAGGGACACCTCACACTAA
>JAOEHX010019883.1:17717-38110 GCA_025448015.1 Bolborhynchus lineola
TCCATCAGTTCCGTAGCCCCATCATAGAAGGCCACCAGATTGGTCTGGCAGGATTTCCCCTTAGTGAAGCCATGCTGCTGTCGCCAACCACCTTGTTGTTCTTCATGTGCCTCAGCATGCCTTCCAGGAGAATCTGCTCCAAGATTATGCAATAAATGTCCTGAATTTTCATTGGACAAAAGAAAAATCATCCAATGTTCCTTGAAAGCTTCTGTGTTACCAGCATGGTCTGAAACACCAGCCATTCAGAATTTCAAAACCTATGGAACCCAAATCAAAAGACACCCCTCACAACAAAAGCAAGTCTTAGTGTTGCTTTTGTTCAGTTCTGAGTTTGTGGACTAAAATTTGGCATTTTTGCTATCTCAAATTACTCATGACTCTGAAGTTCCTATTGATCAGCAATCATTAATGCAAAACTCACTGAACGTTAATCAATACAGAAATAATCCTCTCTTAAAGAAAATAATTCCGAGAATGAATTCACACAAGTTTAATACCAGCAACAAGTCACAGGAAAGGGAATTTACCTTCCCTTAAACTTCTAGTTGACTTTCAACCTTTCCAATACAATGCAACAGAGTCTTCTTCCAACATGAGACCGTTTCCAAACCAAGGTCTTGCTAGAACCGAAATGTTAAAATTGAACCAGCTGCAAGTGGAGTTATGCACAAAAGAACATGTAATGCTGTTTCAGGAACAAAACTGTGTCGCCTAAGACCACAGCTGAACCTCAATTTCTGACAGAGTTTCTGGTTATTGGTCCTTTTTTGTTATACCTTAACAAGCATAAGCATCTGTTCAGCAACGTTTACAAACCACAGAAGAGATTAAAAGCTGGGGGTTGAGAGGACAGAAGATGCTCTGGAGCAGAAAGGCTAAAGATAAAACTGTATTCTAGTATATTCCCTCGTACAAAACCTATCAAATCTGTTTCCAGGCTATACATCTGGATACATTTCTAAGCACACACCCCTCAGTCAAAACAAGCACTTATTCTGGCCTTTGATTAGTCACCAGAAGATGCTCTTAAATCATTACTCTGATCTTCAGTTGCTCCTGACCTCAGCTCTCCAAGGACATCATTGCGCACAGGACTCTTAGTAGGTCATTAAACTAGAACATATTACAGTTAAAGCAAAACCCAAATTCAAGCATGGCTTGAATTCAGTAAGGAAACTGAAGGGTTATCAACAGCCTAAAAAGAGCTGGAGGGCTTGTTGAGTCATCCCCAAAATAAACTTCTATTCAAAACTGCAAGAAACTAAACCACCCCTGTACGGTTGCAGAATTAAAAATAGCCACAGAAAATTCCAGAGAGAAAAATTACAATTAGGAGGCTGATACTTCGTTCATTGCTTTAAGAGAGAAAAGTTTAAGACATCAGATTTAAAAATACAGCTATTTTGATAAACAATTTATTTAGGAGAAAAAATTAAGGAAAGGGAAAAAAGTGTTCATCAAAATATGTGGTAGTTCCAGTGCCTACATAAATTGAGACTAAGCAAGTGTATTGAGAAAATAAATTATACACTTGTGGAAAGTATTTGGTTTTGATCTGTGAATCTGCTCACTTTTGTCCACGGTTCATAAAATCCACACCTGCATTTATACTTTAACAGAGCCATTCCCCAAAGCTAAGTGTCAGATGTGGAACAGGTTGTACAAACCACTACCAGCCAGGAGAGGCAGAACAAGGCACAATCGTCTACAGTTTATTTTGCTACGTCTCTGCATCCCATCTAACCAAAACGAAGCAGAGCACCTTTTCACTTGATTTCTCTGTCCCAAGTGGAAGCCAGATACAAGCTGTAATGCGAACCTTCTGACCCACTCAGTTGCAAGTGACTAGCACAGCACAGGCTGTACCACCCCGTCTAGTAGCATTCAACTACCTTAGGGGCTTTCAAGTCATATCCAGACTGACAGCAGTCTGGGTTCACCTCCTGACCAAGGGAGACACTGTACATCAGTTTGATTTTGTCTCATTTTCTTGCACTCAAGTAACCAGCTTGAGAAAATAGCTACTTTTTAAACAAGTCATCTGCATATATGAGACAGAGATGGCTTCTTCAGCCTGGAGCTTGGGAATTGCCAGCCTAATGTCAGCATCTGCACTGAGTTAAAAAATAAGCTAAATTTATGCTTACAAAGTCATTGGGAATAGAAGTTTTTAATCCTCTTGTATTTAAAATTCTTTTTCTTGAATCAGCCTAAGGTTGTAAATGTTCTGATTCATAGAAGTTCTTAGGCTGCAAATCCATTTAATAAGGATAGGATTATACACCACCTGTATATCATTTTACATATGATACTTCTAGGGAATTTAAACTGACAGGTCTGCTTTAAAAAGCTTTCAGTTGGTAAATGAGCTTTGTGGAAGTATTTATTCCTATTTCTTGAATTTCAACACTTACCCTGTACTATCTCAAGAACATGAGATCTAAAAATCTTACTGAACTTGAGAATGGACACAGTCTTTGTTTCAGTTACTTTCGTATAATATGCAAGAGTTACCTCTTGTTACAAAGATGATGCAAATACTGTATTGTCACTTCAGTCATATACTAATGATCAAAAACTGATTCACAGCAGAATGTATCCACTCTTTCCATAATCAAATCTCACTTTAGAATCCTATTTAGACTAAGATCACTATGTGGAACATGAGTAAGTCTGGCAGGTACTGACAGCAGTGAGGTTTTCCTACTCAATCTACAAGACACCAGCCTCAGTATGTACTCTCTCTAAACTCATCATGCACACACAGAGCCACCTTTCCCTCTCTTCACCCCTAGCAATGCCCTGAGCACATTGCCAATGGCATGGGTTTCCACGCATACACAACTGGCCCTGTCTGAAGGGCAAAGCCCAGCTTCAGAAACCCGTTGGAAGGCTCTCAATACTTTCAAACTGTAGTTTGGAACATACTTCTCATTAGCGTTTCTACTATTCATTGAAGAATGGTATAACCACATCAGAAACTTAGCACGTGCCAAAATAGGAAAGAGGGATATTTTAGGTAACAACTGGGAAAAGTAGAAAAAGTCAGGCCAAGAGACTGCCTCCCAAGTGGGTGACTAAATTGCAAAGATACTACTTAAGACAGAAAGCATCACTCTTCAGAAGCAGGTTTAAGCTGCTAAGCAGACAATATCTAACTAGGGAAGGGGTCAAAACATTTTTTTTTAGTAAGCTTTCAGACTAATCATGCATTTGCATAGATGAGCAGTTTCCATGTTCTTCCTTTTTGTTTTTTGCATGCTCTGCACAGCTACTGAGATCTGTACTACTCACCTGCATCTAGATTTCCTCAGCACCACACAGCAGCTTAGTCAGCATAAAAGATTGATACATCTACTGTATCTACTAGCTAAGGTAACAGCCCAAATGAGGTCAGTAACATCTATTTCAAAACAGGAAAGAACCATCTTTAGCAACGCACTTAATATATTGACACAAGTGAATACCAAGACGTATGAATAAGTCATAAGGAAGCTCTGAGTAGCCACCTGCTACTCCATCAGAAAAGTGGTGGGTACCTATTGTTAGGTCACAGGCTACTTTGAGTAAACATCTGCATAAACAGGATTTAACAGTTTTAAGAAGCCCCTGAAGACAGACATGACCAGAATGCAAAGCCATGCCTTTTATGAATTAGGTTGAAGAGAGCCCTCTTCCACAGATGGATCGCAAATGTTATCCATGAATTCCAAGTCCGACACATTCCAGTTTTGTAATTATCTTTAAATGTTAAGCATTATGGGAGCATTCTAAAATGCTGCAAGGACTCAGCCATCCAACATGCTTCATCAGAGAAAGGAAAGACAGAAAAATGAATCACAATGTCAAATTCAGGAAAAGTATTACTTGAACAAGATTGCATGTGCCGTGGTTTGAGCCCAGCTGGTAACTCAGTATCATGAAGCCGTTCGCTCACTGCCCCCTTTCCTCCTTCCCGCTCCTGGAGGGATGGGGAAGAGAATCGAAAGAATGTAACTCCCACAGGTTGAGATAAGCACAGTTCAGTAACTGAGGTATAAAACAAACCACTGCTGCTGCCACCAATAATAATAGGGAAACAACAAGGGAAGAGAATGCAACCGCTCACCACCTGCCGACCGATTCCCAGCCCGACCCAGCAGTGATCTCACCCTTCCAGGCCCCTGTCCCCAGTTTATATAGTGGGCATGACATGCCATGGTATGGAATACCTCTTTGGTCAATTTGGGTCAGATGTCCTGACTCTGCTTCCTCCCGGCTTCCCCTCCTCCCTGGCAGAGCATGAGACTCAAAGACCTTGCTCAGAGTAAACATTACTGAGCAGCAACTGAAACCATTGGTGTTATCAGCGCTGTTCCCAGGCTGAAAGTGAAAACCACGGCACTGCACCAGCTACTAAGAAGGAGAAAAATGACTGCTACTGCTGAACCCAGGACAGCATGATAATATTACAACCCTATGGCAAGAATTATGTACTATAACACAATCAAAATCCTTGAAAACAGACATAGCAAACCCTCCATACAAAGTACACCAATATAATAAAGTTCAAATAGTCCTGAATGCCACAACACATTCTCAAGGTACCTTTTCACTGATACATTGGATCATGTTCCATACTGATCACAATCATTAATCAACTATGATAAGAAACAACCTGTAAGAAAATTATTTTAGAGTCAGTTACTAAAATCAGGAAACACCCCAACATATCCCAGATGTTACAACATTATGTTCTGCAAAATTATGCTGTACTACAATGATAGGTGCTCAATAGAATATAGAATGTATTAGGTGACGCTGTTGTTCTCAGTAGAAATGCTCTTCAAAAAATGTTTCTCAATCAATAGGATGCACAGCACCAAAAGTTTTTAGGCATATGAGCTTCTGAAAATTCATTCACATTCAGACATTCAGGTAGTCCAGAGAAGTATTGAAAAACTATCAGTATATTCTACTGAAGGCAGCCAAAATACACAACTCATTTGCCATAGCTACTTTTAAATTTAATAATGTTAACACAAACCACTCAGAATAGTTTTGGTTATATGGCTTACAATTTCTGTGAAAGATAAAATGGCAACTGTATAAACACAGCTCTTGAAGGCTTTCTTTTACAGAAAGAGTATGTGAAAGACTGATTTTTCCTATGTCTACTGCAGATTTTTGATTCTTTATCAGTGGATTCACTAACAAGAGCTTTATAAGGGACTACAGCAATAGGACAAGGGGTAATAGATTTAAACTAAAAGAGGGAAAGTTAAGGTTAGATATAAGGAAGAAGTTCTTTACTGTGAGGGTGGTGAGGCACTGGAGCAGGCTGCCCACAGAAGTGGTGAATGCACCATTCATGGCAGTGTTCAAGGCCAGGTTGGGCAACATTGTCTAGGGTGAGATGTCCCTGCCCATGGCAGAGGGTTGGAACTGTATGGTCTTAAGGTCCTTTCCAATCAAAACCATTCTATAATTCTATGATAAAAAACTAATTTTAATATCTTCAAGTGTAAGAATTAGATTAATTCAAAGGTGAAACAACAGATTACAACTCCATCATAATGTCACCTGAGAGATTTGTAAGAAATATTAACTACACTAGTGAATTACTGGACATTCAGACACTTCTACAGGTGTTGGATAACCTCAGCAGATGAACAGATATGACTATTTAAAGAAATAAAACATGCTGAATTGGAAGAAGACATTTTAAAGACAGAAGCAAAAGCCAGAGCCTGCAGACACTGAAGGAGCAGTAACAGTAGCTGAGAGTCTCAAGTCAGGAGGTAAAAAAAACAGATTTCAAGGAAGCCACACAATCAGCACTGAAGGCACAAGATATAAAGAACCACCCTGAAGGAGACCTCAAAAAGCAACAATGTCAAAGACAAATTAAACAAAAAGTCAGATTCACAGAGGATGGCCAGCATAATTTAGGTCAACATTGAGAAGTCCCAGTTGCCAAAGACTTCCCATCCTCAAGATCTGCAGGTTTCAACTTGGAAAGAAAGGCCCAGTGGAGCATCTTGTGCGTTGACTCATCTAACCATATGTCTGCATAGTCTTTGCTTTCCCCACTTCAAACCCACAACCTTCCTAAAAAATTAGAAGGTTAAAATAAATACAAAAGTAACTTAACTATAAAATAAGGTTACAGAGATCTTCAAGCAATACCACTTTGGAGCTGTTATTCCAGATTACATCACAGATCACTTAGAGGCTGCAAGCTTTGCAAACACCGTAGATTCCAGCTTAATATAGCAGTACTTCACAAAGATAGCATGCATTCTCTATACAATACTGGTATTGCAAACAGGGATTTCTGCATGAAATGCAGATGCGTGATACAAAGGGGAAGAAAAAAATTCAATTATATAATCAGGCAAATGGGCCCCCTAAGGACACAGAAAGTGAAGTCACTCTGCTTAATCAAAGCAAAAAAGTCAAAGCCAGCGAAGCCCTCTCATCTCAGGATAAGGACCAACATTCCTGCTAATATTTCATTAAACTGATTATAAATGGTTACTTTATCAAATCAGGAATTTGAACATCTGAGGATAACTACAGATGTTTTCAGATAGCCATCTATTCAAAACTACGTGAAGGCTCTAAATTTCAATTTGCCAGTCGAAGCTCTCAGCTGCTGTATTTCACAGTTATCAGCAACAGCTATTCCCTGGCTCATGCATCTAGTAGAAAGAGTCAACTTTGACAACCAGCACAATATCACAGTCTTCTCTGTATTGCTTGAGGTTTCCCCCCTTTAAAACTGAGATAAAAATATCAGGGTGACAGACATCTTAGGATTCATCATGACACTGCTAGTGAACCAAACACATCAAAGTCATCATCATCCAGAAAGCTGCCTGCTACACGCTGCTCTAAATGACAAACAACTTGCTTAGACTCACAAATGAGTAAAGGAAAGCAAAACACCAACCGCAAACCCCAGATTTACAGTGTGTATACTGGGCTTATCTGCTATGTCTGCCAATGTCTGCCAACTTTTTCTAGTTAGATGTTTCCATTCCCTTTAAAATTCCTTTAATCCACTGATCTTAGAGTCACAGTTAATGAGCATGTAAAATAAATCAACAGCAAATTTTAAAAACCATCCAAAGCTCATTTCTGTTCTTCTAAGTGTGGGTGGAGGGTTCCTTCTGCAGTAATAAACTCTATCTCTTTGCTTCCAACAAAAAAAACCAAGACTGAAACAAAAACCAACAGAAATGCACGAAAGTGATAACTTAGTTTATATTTCAAGTTAGTTTATATTTCAGATGTACACTGACATTAAAACTTCTATTTTCTTTGCATTACAGAGCAGATTGGTTTGTTGGGGTTTTTTAATGATTTGTCAGTAAACACAAAAGAACCTCTCCTGAAAAACTGTACAGTTTACCATCTAAAACTGAGGTGTGAAGAAATTATGTAAGTATTTTTTCACTCATTCATACATTTTTAGAATTTTCATGAATATCAGGTATTTGTGAGCAGTGCATATATACATTAGTACTTTCTCCTGTTTAAACATTACTGGTGCTCAGGAAGGAATTTAGTAAAAATCATGTAATGAATTCATCACAGATCTCTCCTCTACCACCCAATTCCAACACAAATACTCATTTTAACATGTCAACCAGAAGCACTAAATCAGATGTACCAGGTGCGTAGGTGCTTAACAAAGGGACCATTGCCGGAGCATATAACACCATCAAAGCTTTTCATATTGGACAAACTGCGTACTTAAACTTAGTACTTTAAAAGTACTTAATTAATTCATATGCAAGATCCTCTAAGTCTCAGATATTTCCATTTAAATTTGACACCAGTGACTACTTTTTCCATGGAAAGAAGAAAGAAGACGCATGATGTACCACTATCAATTTGAGTATTCATATGGATGTACTGGAATGCCAAAGCAGCTGTACTTCACTCATTAGCACTCCAGCTGTAATCTGTGATGAAGATTAGTCAAATGCACGGATTAAACTGTTGCCTTTAATAACTACACAAGCCCAGAAATAATTCATCTTTACAAACTACTTTGCAAAATACGTGTCATGGGACCATATACCTGTTATAAGTAGGAATTATTTCTTTGTTATTGCCAGTTAGAACTTACTCTCCAAATTACAGTTACTGTTTGTTCATTTCATAGCATCTTATGAAGTATTTCATAGTCTCATTTACACAACTAATAATTAAGGTAAGTAATAGAAAACAAATAAGGAAGGGACATGGAATGTGCGTGTTTCTAGTAGTATTCAGCACAATTAATCTTCTATTTGAATTAATTAAAATTCATGGAGCAATGAAGATGAATCTTGGGCTATTTATCTTATAGCCAACATAAAAACTGCTTTGTGAGGTGGAAAATCAAGTCAGAATTAAAATACTACCCAAATTCCAAGTGAGGCTAAAATCATCGTATCTAACAATGAACTCTAAATAAGCCTTGAAATCCTTAACGTCTAATTATATCTTAAAAGACCAACTCAGATATCTTTGACAGCATTACCTCCACTTCTAATTCCACTTTTTTTATTAAGGAACGTATACATGACACGGCAATCAACCATAAAATCAGAACACCTGAGTTTAATGTGGAGCACAAAATCCTCTGAGAACCAATTCTTGTCCAGATTTGAGAAAAAACATGTTCTAACTAAGCAGTTTGTTAGATCATGTGTTTGTGGGAGTGTGCACATACATAAACAAAATACACACATATACATATACGTATCTATATAGGACTGCAAACCTTGTCAAAAACACCAGGAAGCATGAGGCAACAGAAATTAAAGATTGAGAGTTTCCATTCAGGATAATGATGTAAAATATTACCTTGCAAAAGCAAGACAGCTCACAGCAGTAAGTGTATGGAACTGGGTAATATCACAATTTTAGTAGTAACAAAATTATTTTCCTAACAGAACACCGACAAGAGTCTCTATGCAAGATCACTGAGAAACAAAAAGACCCAAGACATTAACTTTCAAGTTAAGCAGCAGGCTATTAAATATATTAAATTATACCATTTCTCATATTCTATCAAATATTGTACCTAAACACAATGAAAAAGGGAAGGAATTGCTCAGAATTAATAGGACCTATTAGTCTAGATTCTCATTATTTCCATATTCATAGCTTAATCTAAAAATATGCATGTGAGGTGAAAGTAGAATAAAAGGCATCATAAATTTATTAACATCACACACTATCTTTGATAAAGCGACTATAAAGAAAATTATCATTATGTGAAGACTCAATAATACTATGCAATTGGTTAAACCTAGAGACCAAGCTAATATGAGAACCATAATGCAAGCAAGAAGCTGGACTGAAATGAGATTAATGGATTGCCCATAAGAAAAAATCTCAACCTACATGGGGATAGCTGATGTTGATGCTGGACTAACGCAGAAGAGCTTAAATTTCATAACTTAATCTGTAAAATCATGCACATAGAAGTCAGGGGAATAATTATAACCGTTCCATTGGAAAGGGAAGATTATTAAAACAGCAGAATGACTGGAGGTCACCAATGGAACACAGCCAGGAAAGGGAAAAAGGACAGAAATGATCCTACAGTGTGGGATTTCCGAGAACCAGCAGCGATCCAGATGTGGGATTTTGAGAAGCCGTTAGGCAGAAACAGTATCACAGAGACAAGCAAAGCCATATTCAGGAAACAGAAGAGGAAAGATTAAACTGGAACATGACCAGAGAATGCTATTTGAGTGATTAGAAGAAATTAGAGCCTACAAAAGGAAACTTGCTCATCCTGTCATAATGACACTCTCTGTATGTATAGAGAAAAGGCCAAAAGGAAAATGAAATGAAGATCAGCTCTTTTGTATAACCAACTACATGCACACAAAAATAGGCAAGTATAAGGAGACTGCATGAACAAATAGAGTTAACAGTCTAAATTCAGACTGTCAGAAATGCAAGAACCTCTGAATATGTTTATGGCAGATTTAGTCAGAAAATATGGCCACTTCACAAGGTTGGGGACCATGGCGTAAGATAGAAAAAACTTTAGTAAACTATCTAAATCACATAGACAAAGTAATTAAAGCATGCTTTGAAAAAAAAAAAAAAAAAAAACCTGCTCAGGTTTCATACTTTTTTGTTAGAGTTACATGCAGGGTTTTGTGATGGGCTTTTATTCTTTAACTTTTCAAATAACTAACACCCCATCCACATAAAATATCCTCACGTATAATAATGGGAACTATGTGTTTATCACATACAGGTAACCAAGGCTTTATTTTACTGCAGTAGTTTAAAAGCATACAAGCATTATATTATGTTTTCACACAAAACTTTTAGATCCCTGCGAACAAGTGCTGTCTTTGCCCCTAAGACAGAGTACACAGACTAGTGCGGTAATTCTGCAAGGCTGGGGGAACAGAGGGAAAAAATAAAGACCCTTTACAGAGATGCCAACAGCCAGCGCTTCCAAATCACTCTGGCTGGTAACAACAGACAGAAATCTGACAGGAAAGGAAGAAAATAGGTTGTAGACTCAAGTAGGGTAAAAGCAGTACTCGAGCCTAAACTGCACCTCAAAAAGCTTAGCCTCGTTGTCCAGTCCTGTAGACAGCTATTTTGAACAGCCACCTTCTTTTTTTCCCCCATATCACAGCTTGTGAACTCTTTGACAGCTACACTTCAAGGCATTAATAAAAGGATGTAACTGCTTGGGCTGAAGCTGGATGTCACATCAACCCCAGCATATGAACCTACCCACCACCTCAGCAATCTGGCAATCGGGAAACACAGAGCATAGAACTGCAGTGGCAGTGATTTTATCTTAAAATATGAGCACATAAGATGAAACTTTTCTTCCTCCTCCTCTTTGCCACTCTCATTCAGCAGCACAGCGATTAGAGACACTAACTCCAGATAAGGGAAGGTTTGCAATACACAGATGCTTCAAATCCAACAACCAACAGAACAGAACCTGGACTTTTATGTCTATTTTCAAGTATATTCATAAATACATCTATATAGAGCTAGATATATAAATTCACCCATAGATACAGATCTGGTTTAGAAATATTTTGCTTTTATATGCAAGACTTCATCTTTAAACTCACACAAATCCCTGCTGCTTTACAGAAAAGCCTTTTTAATTAATCCCAACTTGCCAGAATGTCGAGAAGGCAGGCAAGGCATCAGAAAATAAAACACTTGAAAAGGAAAAATCGAAACAAAACAAGACTACAATACTTCAGGAACTGAGCACCATCAAGAAAGCTTCATGTTAAAAATGAAATTTCACAAGCTGAGGCAAAAGCACCCAGTGATTCTAATAGCTTACATTTAAATAACAGACAATTACAATATGCTACAAACAACAACTATAAATTAACATACCACAAGAACCAAATCATTTTCACAACAAATAACTGCTAATTGCAATTCCTAATGCAAGGCCAAATAACGTCCCTGGAAGACTGAGCCATAATAGAAATAGTAAACAAACCTCAACATTAACGTTCATTCAAACTTGCCAGCTTGAATATTTAATTTTCATTCTCAATGTTGGTCACATTTTTAGTTTTTGGTAAATTAAAACTCCCTGTTGCCCTGTTCTCTCCTCCCAAAGGAGTTATCATTTTAACCCACTGCTTACAGTTATAACTTTTTAACTGTTTCAGACAACTGCAACATCCATCTACAGAAGAAAAGGAATTTTATCAAAAAGAAAGTAACAGACCTCAGAGGATAACCAGAGAATTATAAAACAAAACACCCCACACTTTACAAGTCTTATTTTCTTGCATGAATAATTTAAATAACTAATTTTATCTCAGATTCACAATAATAGTTCAGTCGATACAAGAACACATGTCATTTGATGAAATAACTGCGCACTGGCGGCAAAAGACCATCACCAGTGAGGTGTCAGCTCATACTTGTAAATCTGTATCCAGAGCAACATTCTCCAATATCACTGAATTCCATTTATATGTATAAAACCTGCAGCACCAAAATTACAGCTGAGAGACAATCTAATGACTATGGTCAGTCTTTTAAATTGCGAGGGTGGTGGGGCTGCCTAGTTTTTTTTCTTCCCCTTTATGGAAGAGCTGAGGTGAGGAGGAGTCCTTGTAAGATTCACAACTGGCTGATGGAAATCTAAGTCATGCACAAAGCAAAGTACTTCATTTCAGCTGCTTCCTTTCCAACACTAGAGAAGAGGCAGCTCAGAAGAAAACAAGACTGCAGTAGCTGAGACAAGAAGTGCCAAAGCAGAGGTAAAGTTTCAGCTATGCTATGAAAGGTGCTATAAATTAATTTGTCTATTAGACAGGGGGTTTTCACATGTAAATTGTAATTTATAATTATTGTTTAACTTACAGAAAAAAACAAGAAACACATTTGGTCCTGCATTTCATAAGTACTGCATTGCATGTACAGCTTAAGTAACAAATCTTTCCTTTTATCTCCTAACTTTTAAATGCTGTGTTTCCCCACTATCTGTCCATCTCCCCTCCGAATTAGATGATGCAATTACCTCCATTTCGGACACAATAAGCAGTTTCATCACAACACAGCAATACGAAACAAATTCATAACTTCTCTGCAGATTTATAAAGCAGTAAAAGATACGGGAAAAGAAAGCGTGTAATTTACCGTAAAGGCAGTAAGAAAAACCCTAAAGCATTTTTTACAGAAATGAAATTCTCAAGCTCGCTATCACAGGGCAGCTTTTAAATAGGGGCAATCCCTAAGTACTCATTTCAGAGCTTACAAAAAAAAAAAAAAATCAATTTGATTACCATTTTTCTTTGATTCATTGTTTTACATTTTTTCCCCTCAAAATTCCATGATGATCTTACATTTATTGATTGTTGGGCATTTATTTGCTTTCAAATTGTTTTTCCCAAAGACTTGATATCTCAGGAAGAAACAAAAACCAGACTCCAGCATCAAATACTGAGCTTGAATTCATTCATCCAGATAACTCCATTCTCACAGGCTCCACTGTGAAAATTTCAATTCTAAGATAATGTGGCTACTAACAGTTCAGAGTTGGTGAATACATTTTGTGGGCTTGCAAAAATCTTCAGTCTACCATCCAAAGTATAGATTTTTATCTGAAACTGAAGAGCTGATCAAATCTATTGGTCTTTGCAAACTTGACTTCTTTTCTACCTCTTCCCCATGCTCTCCATGGAGAAAACCTTGAAATCTCTGGAAGATGCTCAGTAACTATTCATTTCAATCAGAAATGGCCCTCTACATATAACTAAAAACTTTCCGAATTAATGGTTTTAACTGCTGATACTGGTCAGGTGCATTAGTCAATTATCTAATACAAAAGGCCTTGTTACTCATGCAGTCCTGCATATTGAGTCCATTAGACACAAAAAGAATTCTGCTTCAGATATTGTCCTGGCATCACTATCACTAAATCAGACAACTAAATGCATTTTGATAACATTTTTGGACCCCTACCAAAGATTGTAGCTTGATTCCTAGAGCATCAAGTTACACCTAGTGCCCAACAACAGAAAGATTAGCTGAGAAATAAGTGTCTCCCATGACACCAATAAAACTTCAGTCATACCTGACATACATGTATCACTACCAAATAAAGCAGACACTGCTATTTTACTACAAACAGAAGGAAAAATAATAAAATAAAGTGTTGCATTAGTTCAATGAAGAAACAGAAACAGGCTTAGACATGGAATCCAATATTCATGTTTTTTATTAGTTGTACAAAAAACCCACGATTCCTCAAAGATTTTATTCTCCTACCCTTCAGTACATATCCTACATCAAATAAAAGCCAGAACATTCACCTTGAATCTTTTTCTTTCTGTGCTCTTCAGCATAAATTCAAACACAAACTACTCAAAAACAATGGTCACATAGAATCATAGAATGATTGGGGTAGGAAAGGACCTGAAGATCATCTAGTTCCCACCTCCTGTCACATGCCATAGTCCAGTTATTGTTTTGTTTTTAAAGCGCCCGTTCTGTTTCAGAGTAAGATTTGAATTTCTCTTCTGCATCCAAACACAGTAAAGCTCCCAGAGATTTCAAAATAGAAACTGTTCTTTTTCTAAAGAAGATCCTAACAAGTTAAAAATATTTTAAGAGAGAATAGGGAATTCTACTTAACAGAAGTTAGCATTTCCCCTTCTTCACATGCATAAGGAGGATAACATTCCCTCAAAAGTCTCTAACTCAAGGAAAATATTAGGAACCACAACACTAACTAAAACCAGACTGTTAATAATTATTTTTCCTTCTGAGTGTAACACTAACGCAATTAAATCAACACCTACAAGAACTGTTTGCATAGTCAAGACATTCTTATCACAGGAGAACACCCTAAAATCTTGACCCTAGAAGTACCAGAAAATAAATACAGTCTTCAACAATTTATTACATAAATTCTATACAATTTTCTTTTTAGAGCAAATAACTTAGGAGCCATAAAGCATACATGCACACAAAACCCTAAAGCAAGTGAATCTGGAGTAGAGTAAAATTCAGCATCTGGTGGGGGGGAGGAAATTGCTTCTGAAAATCTTAAACACAGTATCATCAAGAACTCTCATACCTGTTATGAAAAACATCCAGCCTTCAGATTCACAGCAGCAAGCAGGTCAGATTACAAGCTTACCCTATTGAGCACTCACACAAATAGAAACAAACTACTAGCATAAATTCCCCAGAATGCACAACTTTTTCTGCAAAGCAACAGCCTTACACACCAACCTGCTAACTCCAGTACTGTAATACCCTTCAGAGCCATGGTTGCAGCTCCCAGACATTGCCATCCAGGTTTTTAACAGCATTTTCCACTTTCATATGGAAGCGGTAACACGTTCTTTTAGACTAGAACATCATCTTAACTCTAAGGCATGTATACCCTACCAAGAGGATGTAATGAGCAAAGAACAAAGATTTCAACAAGAATGATCAGCTGTGCTTAAAAACAGAAGCAAAAATAAAGGCATCTTACCATTTAAACTGTATCATAAGAACATGTACACTTCATAAATACATGATATACTCAAGATGCAGCTGCATAACATAAGTTGACATTGTCTCAGAAAGCCTCCTAAATATTTCTGGTCTGTAAGCAAGCAAAAAACAAACAAACCAACCAGCACACAACACAGAACAGAGAAATTGAAGGAGTGAAAGACTCAAAATCATCATGAGAGAGCTCTGAGCAGGGAGGAAAACCCAAAAAGTTGCTGCTGCTTGATGACTGGTAGATTTTTAAGCATAGGATACCCAAGAACCCCCCTCATCAAAAAGTATTGTTTTATTCAAAACAAGTATGCCTCCAGGTAGCACCAGAGTCAGTCACATTACTGAAGCCTTGACCTGCAACGGTATAACTATGAGAACAACAATGAGTATTTCTTCTACTGAAGATCTTGTGTGGCTGTGCTCATTTCCATCAAAATTAGCACATCAGTTTTGTCATTCTCCCAGTTTTCAAACACAATAATTTACCTCCATACCCGGTGAATTATGTAACAACAATAAGGAAACCTGTAGATTAGAAAGTTTCAACGTTCCAACATAAACAAGTATCACCTATTTATTGCACAATGCTTTCCTTGACCATCACTGAAAAAAATGGTTAAAGCTTAACTGTTGTATTTAAAAATGACTTGAAGCATGTCCCTCATCCGCTGTGGTTTTTACTGGCAGATGGGAATAAAAAAGCCAATTTATCAGAATAATATAAAAAATAAATCTACTTTGAAGAGACACAGGTGATGTGACAAAGAACTGCTTAAGACTCTTTAAATGAATGTCTTTAGTAGGCAAAAACTTTAACCACAGGTTAAAGTAGGTAAGGCGTTTTAATATCTTTATCGAGCATGACCTCAAACTATCAAGACAATGCAAAGTAGAATTTCAGAGGAAGATGTTCTTAGATTCCACTGCAGGGCAACACTGCATGCCCCATCATTCTAACATATACTGGCTCTGCTTTCCAGTCCAATTGCTACTCATAAATGAAGTCGAACTAATAAAAAATACCTAACTTAAAAGGAACATTGTGCTTACATTCTGCCTCTCACCTCAGAGTTTTATATTAAAGAACAGAATTCTGAATGCATAAAAACCCCAAATGCAGTAAGTGCACTTCGAGCACAGAAAATAAAATCATCCAGCAGTATCTCTGTTAATTAACAGGTTTTGTGAACTCAGTATCATAGAATGGTTTGGGCTGAAAATGACCTTAGAGTTCCACCCCCATGCCACAGGCAGGGACACCTTCTACTAGATCAGGTTGCCCCAAGCCCCATCTGACTTGGCTTGCTTGATCCCCATCCATCCCCACTGTCCTTTCCTCCCCTCTTAAAAACAAGATAGAACAACTACACTCTCAGTCCAGCTTTGATGTCCTGGCTCATTTAAGGACACCTTTCAAGATCAATCCTCTTAAGCATTCATCAACCTCTAGCCTATACTGGCATTTACACCTGCACTGACAGAGGCCCCCATATACTCACTGAATGACATGCAGTGTGTTTGGAACAGTCAGTCTAAAACACCAAAACACAAAACTCAGCCATACATCCATAACTGAATAAACTTCATATACTTTCTTGTATCTGATTATGTTACACAGTAATGGTCTTTGTCACAACAAAGCACTTCAACCTATGCTGTTCATTTGCAGAGAAAAAAAAAATCACAATTTGAAAACAACTCAGCCTTCCTAAAACGAAGGCTGGTGCAGAACTACAGAAAATTGTCTGAACTCCCAAGCTTCCATTTCAGTTCAGTCACTTAATTGCTTATTTGTTATGTCACCTTCCATAACCACACAGCTTCAGGTTTCTTACATGTAAAACAGCTCAAAACCTAAGTGGTTATTTTTCAAGATCGTTGTTATGACAAGCTATCTAGCACTTAGCTACAATAAAAAGTACAAAGTACAACTATACAAAGTACAATACAGGTGTGTAGACATAAGTACTTCCTTGAATACAGGCACAGGAGTTCCTCCATGAACACTAAAATAGTGTAAGCAATTAGGAAATTAAAAGCTCTAGAAAAATTGTGTCATTTTGATTTTAAAATAGATGCTCACAGGTTACTCCCACAAAGTGCAACACTACGGAAAATACCAAGGGGAAGGAAAAAAAAAAGAAAAACCAAGAAAAAGTTTCAAATATCAATGTTCTGGATGTAATACTTGTATCAGTGGTAGGTTTTAGAAAACATCTGCAGAAATATTTTAACACAGATATCTCAACATGATATTCCAACTGTGCACATAAACGGTTTAGCGCGAGGTGTCCCTGCCCACAGCAGGGGGGTTGGAACTAGATGATCTTAAGGTCCTTTCCAACCCTAACTATTCTACGGTTCCAAGTGTGAATTCGTATGTTTTCAAAAGCAGTTATTTGCCCATTATTCATCATTTTTCAAGAACACCTTCCTTCTCCTGTTCAATGCTTTAAGTTACCCTTTAGAAAAACCTCAGTTGACTTACAGCAAACAAAAGAGATCTGCTGATAGGAGAGAGGCTCACAGCTTGCTTATAGCAGCTCTACTGATACTCTATATGAAACACAGTTCATTTCCCTCTTCCCTGCAATTGCTTTCACAGATCTTGCATATACCATATGTTCATATGATTATCAACTATCCTCCAAAGTACATTCATCACCTGGGCTTGCACACACAAATGTGAACAAGAGCTATTTTGTGTTTGGTTTATTGGTTTGGATTTTCTTTGTGGGAAATACAGACTTTTACATACAAACACTTGCTCTATAGACTCAACAAAGAACAAGTAAAGCCACAAATTATCCTACAGTTGGATTATTCAGCATTTTAGTTTTACTAATAAAGCCATAAGTATCCTTTATACAAGTCAAAGTGTATCAACGTTTAAAGACATTATTACCCCAGTTCTCCTCCCAGGTTTCTGATAAAAATCATTGCTGCCACAGCTGTAATGTAGTTAAAATCTGGTCCTTTTGTTTGAAGGAACAAGGAAGTTTGAACTCCTGATTGTTCTTCAGTCCCAGCTCCTGCACCCTAAGAGTAACATGACATATTCAACACGATGCACTTCTTCAAGACAAGTTACTAGCCTTCAGTGTAATAGCAGGCAAGCTGAACACTCAAAACCATGGGAGCAAATATTTGTTTAAAATAGAAGTGCATGTCTATAATAAGAACCTACATTTAAAGATTGTGAATCCAGACTCACAATTCTATAATAACATAATACAATCACCCTACAAATGAGGAATACATGGCTCTTTGGTACTCACGCAGGAATGTAATAACTAATATAGGATATGCAAGTTGAGCAGCAACTCTTCAAGTCCTACAACATACCACAATATTTTGTTTGCAAGATTTAACTGGGGTTAGGTCTTTGGGGGTCTTACCTTCTCAAATAAAATCTTACCAGCTGAAGGACAATGTACAATTTTTTCCAAGTGTTCTCCTGAATAAGAGAACAATTTATTCTTCAAATATTCTGTAACAATACAGACTGCTTCCAAGTTCCAAGTTTTAGGTCCACCTAACCTAATGAGGAAGCAATTTTACTCATTTGCTTGTTATATACAGCCAAGTCTGGACAACTACTTCATGTCATAGTATCGATCACGTTTCTAGGAAGAAAAGCATTCCCTAAAATTGGACCTAGCTTATTAGCTGTCCATCATCACTATAGTCTTGAGTCACCTAAAGTCTTCAACCTTACAGGAAGCACTATTTCCTTTTTACAGATGAGACAGGGAAGCACATAGAAATTATGGAAGAAATCCGTAAGAAAACATGGACACTGTCATTTTATGTGTCTGCATGCAATCTTTTAAGCACTTCACTACTTGTTCCATTGCTAGGTAATCCTAGAATATCCTGGCTGCAAAATTCCCTATTCAAATCATGGTTCTCAGGCTTGTGCTGCTTACAACTTGGAAATACTCTACAATCAGCTTGTTTCTAACCATCATTAGCACAGGTAAACCTAGGTATTCTGTCACTATACAATGGCAGTAGTACATTTCCATCTTTAGCTAAGAAATACAAAACACTGATTCAAACAGGTCTTGAAATCCATTTCTTCCAGATGAGTGAGATAAACTAAATTTTTTGAGAGATTTCACAGTGAATTCATTTTCTCAAAATGCTGTTGCATTAACAGATAGTTTGCCCTGGAATATTCTATAGAGCTGGTGGTTAGATAACTTTTCAGAGGTGTAAGAAGCTTTAGTTTCCTCTGCCTGCAGGAGACTTCAGAGCTGAATGCAGATCTTGCACCTTGTAAATGAACACAAACAGACAGCACTGAGCTCAGTTCCATCATGCCTCAACAGGCTCTTACTCCACAGGGAGCACTAAAATCCATGGAACTCTCACATGAACTCATTAGGCTTTTAAGAATATATAGGACAACTTATAATACTAGTTTGAAAACTCCCACTGCTTCCCCACCTCACACAAAAACACATCCTTTGCTTACAGTCTACTATTGTTCCTTCAGTACTGTTAAGAGCTACAGTTCACCGGAGTGCCCTTGTTTTCAGGTATCATCATTTATTCCTCTTTCCATCTACTTCGTAACATAGAATCATAGAACAGTTAGGGTTCAAAAGGACCTTAAGATCATCCAGTTCCACCACCGCTGCCATGGGCAGGGACACCTCACACTAAACCATGCCACTCAAGGCAATGTCCAACATCGCCATGAATACAGACAGGGATGGAGCATTCACAACTTCCCCGGCCAACCCATCCCAATGCCCCACCACCCTTACAGTAAAGAATTTCTTCTTTATATCCGATCTAAACCTCCCCTCATTAAGTTTGAACCCGTTACTCCTTGTCCTATCACTACAGTCCCTAATGAAGAGACCCTCCCCAGCATCCCTATAGGTCCCCTTCAGCTACTGGAAGACTGCTATAAGGTTTCCAGGCAGCCTTCTCACCTCCAGGCTCAACAGCCCCAACTTTCTCACCCTGTCTTCATACAGGAGATGCTCCAGTCCCCTGATCATCCTCATGGCCCTCCTCTGCACTTGTTCCTACAGTTCCACGTCCTTTTTATGTTGAGGACACCACAACTGCACACAATACTCCCAAGTGAGGTCTCACGAGAACAGAGCAGAGGGGCAGGATCACCTCCCTCGACCTGTTGGTCACACTCCTGTTGATGCAGCCCAGGATACAGTTGGCTTTCTGGGCTGCAAGCACACACTGCAGCCGCCTCATGTTCACTTTCTCATGAACTAACACCCCCAAGTCCTTCTCCACAGGACTGCTCTCAATCTCTTCTCTGTTCTCAACCTGCAGCTGTGCCTGGGATTGCTCCAACCCAGGTGTAGGACCTTGCACTTGGCATGGTTAAACTTCATCAGGTTGGC
>JAOEHX010019884.1:0-17031 GCA_025448015.1 Bolborhynchus lineola
GGTTAGAGTGTCTTCAAACAAAAAACTGGTAGGATTCATAAGTGCCATCCCTGCAAATATTCGTATTTATGACAGGTAAAATGCATAATTACTTTTGTTTTTGTAAAAGGATAACACCATGAAACAAATCTTAAATTGGTATCTTTTGCCACAGAGAACTTTAAAAAGAGAGAAGGATGCTTACTGACCATAAAGTCAGATGAATCTGGTGTGTGCAGCAATGACTTTTTTTTCTACTCTTCTTCCCCACCCCACCCCTCCAAGCTCATGAGCTCATGAACTGCTTACAGTGAAGACCATTAATACATAGTTAAGGAATTTTCTTGTTGATAGATGATACAGATAATGACACAGAATTTCCCGACCCTACAAGAAAGTGTTTAAAGGATAAAATATTTAAAGATCAGATGGACTTCCTTCACCAGGTCTTCGTACACTGACAAGTGCTATGATACCACGTAACATGTGCTTGAATGCCACGCTGCAACTTAAAGTGAGGCAGGTCTCAATAGAGCTGTGAAAAAGGAGTGTTGCAAACACCTTAGACACAGTTTGCGTGTTGCACAATTTGCCATTGCAGTTGCAGTATCATGGGTTAGCATTTGTTGCAGATGTACTTTTTCACAGGCTGATTTATTTTTACCTCAAATTCTTCTGTCACAACATGGAAAGCTACAATTATGCAAATGAAAATATGCAATGTGCAACTCTCCTTAACTTTTCTACGATTTAATGTCCTTTTAGTGTGAAGAAGATGGTAGAAATCAATTTTCTATGTGTCCATAAGAAACTGAGATCCAAACGGGTAGCACCTGTCCTGATTCGGGAAATAACCAGAAGAGTAAACCTGGAAGGAATTTTTCAGGCTGTTTACACTGCTGGAGTGGTACTCCCCAAACCTGTAGCCACTTGCAGGTAACCTAGGTGATGTTCATAATATCAGTTCCTGTAGGAGTCATTTTAAAGAACATATTATCTAATTGGCTGGAAACATTACAAGCATAAAATTGAAAGAAATTGCCTGTTGTGGCCCTGGCTGACCTGAAGGCCTCAGTGTTTGTCAGGGTGGGGTTTCCATGTCTCCTTCCTTCCTTGTCTCCTTTTATTTATTTTTTCCCCCCCCTTCCTTCTTTCCTTCCTTTCTTCCAGTGTTTTGGATAAAACAGTTACTTGGACTGTAATCTAATTTTGGGTTTCTTTATCATACCTTAAGTAGACTAATAGATGTTTCTGTTGACCTTCTGGTTGGAGCCATGCTAGCAATGACAACATTGTATACCTGTGTTTTTCAAGTGGTCTTGTTTCCCTGCTGGGGTACTTCCCTGTTGACACTGTTGCCTGCCAGAGATGGCAGAGTATTTCTGGGAATTGTATGATTTGCTTTTTTGAAATACTTTCATTTTTCCTGGAGAAAGGAGGACATGGTCAGCATTTGATAAAGGTGGGAAAACTATCATATGAGAAGGGTTCTATGTAATCAAGTATAATTTTTGTTTGCTTGAAGTAGATTTCATTTCTGTTCGGCAAAGTTTAGTTCCAGCAGTATTAGTTCAGCTGTCTGTCCTGGAGCACAGGGTACTTCTTCATTTGAAATTGTGTTTGTATTTATCAACACTGAAAATTTTTTAAGCTTTTGTTAGGAAGGATAGACAAAAAAAGCCATGCTGTGTTAGAGTAACTGGGGATGTTCCACTGGACGATGATCTGCTAGGAAGGGGAGATCTCCTTCAGCAGGCTAAGACATGAGTAGAGGGTCCTGTCAGTGCAGCAAAATAAATGTTATGATGAGATATTCAGGGCAATGTACTAAAATGTGATTACTCATTCTGTAATAAAAATCATTTGCTTAGTTTAAATATATGGTGGTAGCAGGCCTTGTTGAAAGCTACTGCTTGGATGTAACTTTTCTTCATCTGTTTTTTGTTGAAGCTTCCTAGGGGCATAGTGCAGGTTTGCTTAGAAACAAATTTGTACATGAGGCGCAATGCAAGAAAGTAGGGAAATGGATGCTATTTAATCTCATTATTAATTTTATTTCCAGGTATTGGCATCGATCACTGAATCCCAGAAAACTGGTGGAGGTGAAATTTTCACATTTGAGTAGAAACATGACTCTACAAAGAACAATGAAGCTCTACAGACTTCCTGATGTAAGCAGTATGACTTACAAGGAACCCCACTGTTACTGTGAGGCCCAAAATAACCTTCCATCTGTCTCTGACAGCACAAGCTTCTCTGTGGAAAGGCAGTGTGCGCAGGACATTGGGTTAAAAAATAAAAATCTCTGGTTGATAAAAAAGACCTTAAGGGATGTACTAAACAGAAGAGACTGTTGTTAGAAATGTAGAGCTTTATATGGAGAAAATAGAACTTTTGATCTAAAAGCCATAAACAAAGAAAGAAAAAAACCAGAAACCTTGACTTCTTATACATGTGGGATTGAGCTAAAGATGTGTAAAACTATTCTCTGTATGAGTAATCTAATAAGGGATTACTGGAACAGCAAACCATCAGTTCATGTCTTAAAAATCTCAGAGAAGTCCGTCAGAAAGCTGATCGAGTACAGTAGGGTTGTTGATTTGAATCTAATTCACAGCTTTTTCTTTCAGAGAATGTTGTTGTTCTGCAGTAAGCAAGCTCAGCAAAAGCCACCTCAGTATGTTGTGCACTGTTTATTTGGATGGTCTAGCAACAAAACCCAAGTGTTCTGGCATAGCTAGGTTGGTTACAAATATTTTTCCTTATGTTTGCAGCTAGTAGTTAGGCTGGCAAAAAGCCTTAGAATACATTTCCAAGACAGGGCAAGTCACTGTAAGTAGTCTGAGATGTACTATTAAAAAATCTTACTGCCATAATTAATAGCTTATAGAAGATACCCTGAGCTTTATGATTTGAAAACAATTTCTTTGCTTGAAAAAGCTACTTTTCTATTAGGAGGGATTGCAGAATACCCTTTACCTGTACCATATCAGTAAACCTTTATTTAAACAAACCCTCCATTTTGGTTAAAAAAAAATATATATTTTTCTTCACTTGTAGGACTTTGTAATGATTTATCTGACTTGGAAAATTGCATCTGTTTATATTTAGCTTGATGCAGTAGGTTCTCTTACTACTTGTATATGTTAGTAGTACACTAAGTACTTCTTGGTACAAAGCACATGCCATGCCTTGATCTGGACTCCTGCTGCTGTCAGAGGGACTAGTTTTCTCTGCTGCCTGCCTGTACCTGTGTCTGCACATGCAGGTTCTCCCCTGTTGCAGGGCAGAAGTTTTCAGAGCTTAAGAATTAATAACCAAATTAATTAGGTTTTAATCACGGAGACCTAAATATAGCTTCCATCAAATCGAGAAGACTTTTTTAATAGTCTGAAAAAGTGCAGTAGACCATTTCAAGTACAGGTTTTGATGGCAACTCTAGTAGTTTCTTATGGAAGCGGTACAGGTAAAGAAGAATAAGGAGCTTTCTTACAGTACAAAAATTGTACCTACAGAGAATCATTAGAAACAACAGCAATTGTACCCTGATCATCTTCCTATCATAATCATAAAAACACAGATTTCAAGAGAAAAATAAATTATGGAAAACAAAGAATACATCATATCTCATTCAGAACATGCAACTAAGGCAAACATACTGTACAGAGATGTGCAAATAGAAAACAGGTGCTCTGAAAAGCAACTTTTAAAACCAAGTGATGTAGGAGTCCATATGTCCCAGCTGTCTATTTTTAGATTGGATTTGAGAGCTTCTCCCATGGAAAATAAAGATTTAATCTTAATGTTTTCTCTTTAGGTCTTGTGCTTTGAGGTTTTTTGGGGGGTTTTTTGGGTTTGTTTTTTTTTTCCTTGAGAAAGGGTTTAAGTGCTCTTGGGGATCTTAATCCTCAGCTTCAGGCTGTTGTCATAAACAGTACCATCACATAAATCTGTTCATTCAGACCGCTCTGTCCTGTCCCTCAGCACCAAACACTGTTTCTTGCATTTTAACCTCTCTTCATAGTGTCCTTGGAATATCATTGCTACGAAGCTATTCTCCGTTTAAGAGGAATTAATCATTCCTAATCACTTGAACACTCTGAATTAAAAAGGTTAAATATTATTAATTAATAAATACCACCCTCACTCAGGGTTGCATTTGTGCTTGTACCTATAGATACAATAAATGAAGTGGGTTTTTTTCCTAAGTGTTTAATCTCTTAAGCAAGGAGTTTTCTGAAAGAGGTAGATTTTTGCTGTGTTTAGATAAAAGACAGGAGCATCTTTGTATGTCTTTTCCTGACTTTGACCCTGAGCCAGGATACTGGCATGAATATGTGCCCGGTGCAGCTTGATATGTGGATCAGAGAAACAAATTTTAGCTCAGTTCTGTATACTTTCCCTCACTTCTGGGGCTGCAAATAATCATTTACTGGTGGCCATTCTGAACATTGCTGGGGGATAAAGATGTTCTAGCCCAGCTGCTTTTCCTCCTATCCTGTTCCAGTACATGGCTGTAGAAGAAGGACAAAGGCTTGGAGGATGCTAAAATTAACCTTTTATAGGTTATGAATGAAATACTGTATAGCTAATGTTGTGTTGATGAGTCAGATGAATACCCTTATAGATTTAAGGCATTTAAAAATCTAGATGAAGTGCTGTTGTGGAGACAAACCATAGTCCCAGGCTGCTGAGGAAAGCAGGAAGATTAAAATGTAATACACAGGCCAGAGCTGTGGAAAAATATGCCTTGATTTTTTTTCATCTTGCTGCTGACTCCCAGAGTATGTGAGTAAATGCCTCCCCCTGAGTGATGCCTTTTGAGCAGACCATAATCAGATACACTTAATTTCAGGATTCCAGTAATCAAGTCTCTACCTGGCTGCTCTTGCAATTGACTTTGCTATGATTAATGAAATATGTGTATGTAGTTCAGACAGATGAAGCAGGATAAATGAGCTCTGAAGAGAACAAGCTTCAGTGTCTCTAAAAGGAAGCATTCAGGAAAGCTAATAAAAGCTGTGGAGAAAGCTTTAATCACCTTTGCTTGTTTAAACATTAATTGCGTGGTACTGGAAAGCAGTATTTCCTTTTCGGATATTTAAAGCCATAGGAATAACTTTGTTTGTTAAAATACTGTAGGTTTTTAATTTTGGCCACTTGGAAGTTCTGAGGAGCTTCCTTGTTAACACAACAGCTGTTGCACCTGTATAGAAAGTTGAGTTAGCAAGGGAGTTTGCAAGCATTAATAATAGGTGGACTTGAAAAAAAACGTAGTTTCTAATTCTACTTTATCAGCTGACTTTGGTTGAATCACAAGTGTTCTTGTCTTCAGATTAATTTCTGATACATTAGTTGCTTTATATTTTTTTCTGTGACTGGGCCTTAGGTAGTTCAGAAGAAGATAAGAAATAAAGTCTGTTCTAAAAAAAATTAAACAATACAAAATGATTGAAGTCTAGGCTGTTGGCAATGGCGTCTGTTTCTCTGGGGAAAAGAAACTGTTTCAGTAATGAAATATAAAGATTGAAGTGCCCCAAACTGTCTCAGTAATTAGAAGAGAGGGAATTCTGATTGAAAGCCATTTGCAAAATAGCATAATGAATTAGGTGGCTGGGGTAAAGTAGGCTAATAATGAATGCATTATAGCAAATGGAGTGAGTCTGCAACCTACTTTCAGCCTTTGCTGTGTATGCAGTTTTCCTTTCAACATCTTAACATGTATTTTTCTTTTGTTACAATAAGGCCACAAAGACTTCAGGTTTGAGACCAATGGAACAAAAGGATACTAAAGCAGTAGAAGAATTAATCAACACTTACTTGAAACAGTTTAATCTTGCTCCTGTGATGGATGAAGAAGAGGTAGCCCACTGGTTCCTGCCTCGGGATCATATTATTGACACTTACGTAGTAGAGGTAAAACATGCCCTAACTACTTGATGAATGTATATGTGAATGTTACTTACAAAAACTCATGTCAGCATCAAGTTTTTGAAATGCGGACAGTATGAAAAATGTGTGCTATAGGTAGAATTTGATACCATGATTCCAAGCTTTGTTCTTTGCATTACATCCTGTTAATGTGAGACCATTCGGTTGTGATAATCTGTAGCTCTTATAACAGGATATTTTTAAGAATTTCAAAAATTCAAAATAACACTATCTTGGAAATATTATAGAAAAGAACTTTACATATTTCAAAAACAACCCTTCCAGCTCCATTTGTCCATTTTTTTCTATAGAGATATGACATGATAATAAGCAGCAGTCTTCAGATCTTGTTTTCTGGAAAAAAGGAAAAATGACACAATGACTGAGATAAGGATTTGCTTTGAGTTCAGTATCATTCTCTCAGGTGTCTGGTTTTGCGATATACTAGTTCAAAATTCTTTATTTTTAAACCCAATTTCAGGGGCACCTGCTGGGCTAATTAGGTTTTTTGGTGGTCTGCTTCAGTAAAATGTTTTTTTTTTTCCCCGTAAAAAAGTATGTGTGTGTCTGTGTATGTGTCTGTATGTATATACATGTAAATGTAAAATAGGGAAGTAGAAGTTAGCATCCCTTGGTGCTGTTGTGAGTGTTGTCAGCTAGCAGTTAAATTATATTGAAAACTACAGTCTTTGTCCACTAAAAAAGATGGAGAGCATCATCTGTTCCTAACACTTACTCTTCCCTCCCCATCCTACTACTCCCACCCTCCAGCCTGTTGGTCACAAAACTGCTTGCAAAATAAGCAGTGCGGGAATAGATCAACATTTGGATTGGAAATCTTTAAAGCGTGGTTGGAATAGCTGCAGTAAAGCTAGTGGAGAAAGAGGCACTCTTCCCTTTGAGTCCATACTAAATCAGTTGTAGACCTTGTACTTAGTGTATTACTTTGGTTAGAGACAAGGTTATTTGAAACTAATCAACACTAAGATTCCTCAGCCTACCAGCTCCTCACAGAAGCTGCAGGTTGTGAAGCTCAGTCTTCCTACACTGCAGCCTGAATTTGTGCAGGAGTCTCAGCTGAGTTCAGAAACTTACTGGTGCTGGAGATGAGAGGTCCTGCTTTGTCAGTTGTCATTGTCCCAAGCTTAGCTTTTTGCTTTCTTTGCAGTGGGTCTAGTGCTCGTTGGAGTCTTCCATGGTATAATTTAATTTATTGTCCCTCCTTTGTTCTCCACCACCTCTTCTTCACTCCCCACTCCCTGGGTTGGTTTTTGGCTTTGTTGGTGAATTGAAGACTACAGAAAAATCTGGTGATCTGTTAGATCACCATGGGTGTACCACTGGCAGTGTCTTTTCACTGAACACTTGTTTGTTTTACACTGTGTCTTGAGCTAGTTTCTCACTATACAAAATGTAGATTGGTTAGTGCTTAAAGACATATGTGACTGGAGAAGTTGGCATCAGATTTTTAAGTCATATTTGTAATGTGCAGGGCTAAAACCTTAAAATAGATGATATAATTCCTGAATTAATATTTTTATTGTCCTTACTGAATTTAGTGAGGGACTTGGTAACTTTTCTGATATTTGTTTTTAGTTTATCTCTACTACAGAATCTGTACCTGCTCTGAGACAGTAGTTTTTTTGCATGTGGTGGGTTCAAACTCTCTTTACTTTTTGCTGTAGAAGTACTATCAATTTAAGGATCCATGTGAGGTCCTTCACTGAGCTCAAAGTAGTGGGCACCAGTCATTCAAAACAAAGCAAACAAGCAAGAACAAGCATTTGTGTGTCTCCTTTGCCTTATCTTCTTGGAGATATCAGGAGACCCAATCGGAATAGCAGTGAAAATCTGGGTAGGTTTTTTGTGCTCAGCGTGTCAGTCATAACCCATATAATAATTATTTCCCATTTCGTACTAATCTACACTCCAGCAGAAAGTTAAGCTGTGTTTGTTGCATGACATATGAAGAGAGTTTGTGTAGAATACTTTAGATCTGTGTATAATTACCTTTTTTGATCACTACTGTTCTTAATAGAACATCAGTGTGCTTCAGCAGTTGTCTAGCAAATGGATTAATAATCTTAGCAAATGGATTAATAGTTGATTTACAATCACTAGACTGCTTTAACTATGCTTTGTATACCAGAGCTGTACATTTTTTCCCTGGTATTGGAAAGTTGAGAAAATTACTCCTCACTGTGAACAACATCAGTTTTAAAAAACATTCTTTTAAAAATCATTTCAATTGAAAACAGATTTCTGTACTTTTTTTGGAAGTGTGCTCTTTTGATGTTCGGCTGAGCTTGGAAAACAAATGGTAATGCTTGGGCAATTCCTTGTCAAAATGTTATTGGTGTAATAGACTACAAAAATCTAAATTATTTCCTTTACTGAAGTGAATGTTTCAGGGTTCAGTCTCACTCTGATGTATAGACACATCCTTGGCAAGAATTCAGTTTCTTCAAACCTTAGGCAAGATTACCTGTTACACCATAATACTTACAGACCACAGAACTGTGTAACTTTCCTTAGAACGGTCATGTTAGCCTAATCAACAAGTTACTTCTTATTAATTGACTTTTTTTTTTTTTGTAGAGCTCAAATGGTATTTTAACAGACTTCCTGAGTTTCTACACATTACCTTCAACAGTGATGCACCATCCTGTTCATAAAAGCCTCAAAGCTGCCTATTCCTTTTACAATATTCATACAGAGACCCCCCTCTTGGACTTAATGAATGATGCACTCATTATAGCTAAATTGGTAAGTTTTGCTGGGTGTTTTTTTTTCTGCTTCTTTCACAAAAGTATTCTTATGAGAGCTGGCAAGGTTAAGAACTGGCAGGAATTTTTCCATATCATTGCTTTCTGATTTCTTCTACTGTTCACAGCACAGACTGCAGTTGATAACACACCTTCATGCATGGAATTCACTGACGGATGGTTTACTTGAATGGAAGGGAAGAAACTATATATAGAAATTTTTGAACACAGGAATTTAAAGAGTTTGGTGCTGTTTGATGGAAAACTTAATACTCAGCCCTTAATCATCAGGGTTTCATGAGACTGCAGTGTAAACACCAGTGGCAATATAGGACAGAGCTGTACAAATGATGCACATCCCCACAGTCTGAATTCTCAGGGACCTCTTTAGCCCTGGCAATTCGCACTACCGCCCAGGCTTCATCCAGTCCATGGTATTCATTCTAGCAACCATTCCCAACATGCTGCAGAGCATAGGCATGTTTTCTGCCCCTCATATTTGAATTGTGCCCCTCCCATCTGAAGTGTTGCTGCTGCACTACTTGTGGTATTACACTTACCAGACTGAATGCTCAATGCAAGGAATTCTAGCTGTGGTCCAACAGACCACATTCAGAGCTGTCTGTGCTTCATGTGGCACAGGATTTCTGTGTTGATAATGAATGATGCCAGGGATGGTCTCCAAAGGCTGTTATCTGTTCAGACTTCAAGCTACATGAAAGCAGTCACATGCGTGCCTAATGTCCTGCTGGCACAATGCCTTTGTGCTGTTAAGAGTTCAGGTTCTTAGGTCAGACTCCCTCACAGTTAATTGCAAGCAAATGGAGTTTTATATCCAGAACCCCAAGCAAATTCAGCTGTTCGTACATGATGACTGTCTTTGTGATGGTTTAACTGACTTTATTCTTATGTTGCTTGTTAAGAGTTCTCAGTAAGCTGGAATTCGTGTATGTTTGTGTTGCTGTACAGAGCCCTGTGAGTTCAGCTGTGTGGCTGTTCTGGGAGCAGAATGGCTCTTTGGGTGGTGAATTTGGGAGGTTGAAGAAGAGAGAACTTGGTAGAGGGTGCATGAGCGGGAGTAACATGTGGAAGATTAGAGTTCTAAATAAAATGGCATTTCAGAAAAGGACCAAATCACAGAAATAAAATGTTTATCATTAACACAATGATAAATGGGTGAAAACACCATAAGCTGTATTTATGCAGCTTTAGCTGGAGTAGCCCATGTGTGTCAAAATGCTGTATGTGACTGTAAAAAATACCTATCTATAGGGATAAGATAATGGATAATGTTTTAGGGACTCCTCAGACCTTTACCCCTGAAAGTGGCTTTAAAATTCCTGCCTTTTTGGAGGTACTCTTCAAGCAAAGTTGTGCTTTATACTTCATTTTTTATTGGGAAGATTTCTTTATATGTATACCTAATTAAAAGGCAAGGTTTATTCCCTTGTCTTTTTTTCCACTTAATTAGCCTAGTCTCTTGGATATTTATGCCCCATCGTATGTATCATTTGAAACTTTAAAAGCTAAAATTTAAAACATGTTTTGTTATTGCCAGAAAGGATTTGATGTGTTCAATGCACTAGACCTAATGGAAAACAAAACATTCCTGGAAAAGCTCAAGTTTGGGATTGGAGATGGAAATTTGCAGTATTATTTATACAACTGGAGGTGTCCTGGCATGGAATCTGAAAAGGTAAGGGAGAAAAAAAGAGCTTCTGAATTCTCTTTGATGTAATGGTGAATTAATCTACACTGGCCAATATGTATTCGAATAACTTTTTTAATCAGTCATATTTAAGATCTATAATTGACATGCAGAAAAGTAATGCTGTTTAGATTTATTGCCATAATTGAACTAAAATGCTGCCTTTTTCTTCTTCCTTTAGGTTGGTCTTGTATTACAATGAGGACATTTATGTTTCTAGAACTTTGAGGTCATCATTGAGTTAATTTGATCTCCATAACTCTTGGAACGGTGTTGTTCAAGAGGAGTAAAAGCACAACGTCAGTGATACTGAGGTAGTCCATTAAACCCGAGCAATGAAGACATCCATATGTGACCAAATTTATGCATTTTCAGATAGATCAGAAGGTCCACAAAACTCTTTTATTGTCCATGAAAAGAATAAAAGCACATTCATTTCATTTTCAAAGCTTAGCTTGCACCTTGATGAGAAGAAGGTATTTTTTTTCCACTCTGTAGAAAAGACTGTTTTGTACAAACTGAACTTAAGTGGTGGATTAGGGTACAAAAATATTTGCTATTATGTGGATGAACTGCTGCATTTCTATTTATTAAGTGGTGGTGTATGTTTGTCAGTGTAACAGAGCGAAGGATACAAACTCAAGTATCTTTGCTTATTTACTTCACATGGATATCATCATTTGGGGGAAAAATAATGAAGTACAATATGTTTGTAGCTCTATGGAAGTCCTGGATGTTTTTGTAACTAGAGCAGTATGACAATGTACTGGTTTAGCTAGTGCATTTGTTTCTCCATAAGCAACGCTGCCAAATCAATAAAAATAGATTTGTACTTTGATCTTCGATAGATCAGTGGATTGATTTAACAGTATCGCACTGTTCAGTGCAGGTGTTATCTATGTTGCCGGAATGATAATACATTACTGTACTTAATTTACAGTTGTGGCACAAAACCTTAGTTTTTCCTCAGTAGAAGAACATCAGCCTGTGTGTAAAACTAAGAATTTTAGTAGTGCTATCAGGATATTTATAGTTTGAATGTTTTCAGCGCTTCTGCGAAATTGCACATATTCCTTTGTCTACTTTGATTTCTTATGAAGTCTGTAATTCTAATGAAAATTATCTTGTGTAAATATGTATTCAGAAATTGTTCCTGGTAGTGTTTTTATCCTAACTTTGGAACAAGAAGTTTTAGTACATATGTGGCTGGTAAGCAGAAGAGAAACGCTCTACCCTTAGTCCTTGGAAGTCTTTGTACTGTGCTTCCTGAAATGTAGAAGGGCTGATCTTTGTTAGGGGGAGCTGTTAATTCCCTCATGAATGCTCAGCAACCAGAGTGGCTTCTGAAGCACTTTATATGCATTCCAGCAGTGTCATAGCTAGGTATGGTAGCAGTTCTTTCAGCTCACACATGCTGCAGTAATGTGAGCACTGAGGAAGTCTGCAGTAAGAAGCTGTTCTAGCTGAAAGTGCCAAATTGTGGTAGTGAAGCCTCCGTGCTGTAAGCATCTTTTGAATGTGACATGAATATCTCATGAAATGCAAATGTCTGAACTTTCCTTTTAAACATGCCTGTAATTCTGAAAGCAGATTTTGCTGAAAGTTGAATTCTGTACCTGAAAACATCAATTTAGATGAAGATAAATTTTGTCTGTTCTTCGTAACTGCTAGCCCTACCCACCTCCTTATAGCAGTGGGGGTTTTCTTTCTTCCCACTCCTTCTCCAAAGTGTGAATGGTTTGTGGTTTGGTTTCTTTTATTCTTGTGGAATTGCCTAGAGAGAGTGATAAATACTTTCCCTTATGCTCTATGATTAAAGCATTAGACTTCCTTCAAACAAAGGAAGGGATTGAACATGGTTTGTGTGACCTCTGGGTGTGCATCAGCTCGGGACCTCATTAATTCAACAGGGCTTCAGAGGAGATCTTTCAGACATCTAGTGGTGCAGCTGGGCTCTACAACTTTGGCCCTCTTGATAGCTGGCTGCTAGTAGCACTTACGACAGATGGTGCAGAGGGAGCTTTGACTCCCTGTCTGAGGCCTGAGCAGAATTAAGTGCCTGAAACTGTAACTGATGGTAATGATATCTGAGGTTTCAAGAAAGATTTAATCTCAACTCCGTCAAAGACTTAGTTCTTAATTCCCAAAAGGCAGGAAGGTACCTTCCTGGCTGGACATTGGCAATGGAGCCTGCTGGGATGAGGAGGAAGGTGCACCAAGGGGCTCAGTGTGTTCTGCTTCACAGGCAGAGCTCACTCAGGTGCTGTTCAACATGAGGTGGGACAGCAGGGTATAGCTCTGTCTTCATGGCTAAGGTACTGAGTTGCTAAGAAATGGTTGTGGCCTGGCATTCCCTTTCCTGGAGGGGTGGTCTTGAATGCCAGGTGAAAGATAACGGTCATTGTTCTCTGCCTTCCCTTTCCTTCACGGAAATGCAAGTGAAAGAAGGAATAGCCAGACCTTTTCTCTGAAATCAGAAGGGAAATCCTCCACAGCACTATTGTTTGGAAAAGCATTGAGGCCAGGATGGGCCCAAATATGTCCAGGTAGAAAACAGACTTGAAGCTGGCTTTCTGCCCTAGTCTTGGAGTTACTGCACGTGAAGGAAGGCATGTGGCCACCCTTGTGCTGTAGTCTCCCCGAACAGTGCCATTTGCTTCTGAATCTCAAGGGTAAACTTCCCTGTCTTGTAAATGTTACAGTTAACTAGCATGGCTAAGTACACTAGTGCTAGCATGCCTTCCAGGTTTTTTGCATGCAAAAAGCCAGAACAAAGGCTATGTATGAAGGACTTACAAAGCCAGGCGAAACACCGTCATCTCTCAGCCAGGGAGGATGGAAACATTAAACGGGCATTAAGCATCTTTTGTTTAAACTTAAGGGAGCATCGTGACTACAGAACCATTGCTACTGCCTCCATTTGTAATTGGTATCATGAACTAAAGTCATGCCTAAATAAACCCAAAATACAGATTAGGTATCTGGTGGTACTGGATATTTGGATTAGCAAGTTTCTGAAACCTACAACATGTAAATTCCATTTTTAAGAACACAAAGTAACTCAAGGCATTTTGTGTTTCTTCTACAATGCCATACTGATGTTTGCTTAAACTGCAGAGGGCCAAGTAAGTTCCTCAGCTGTTTGACTGTGTGAATCGCAGCACTGTTCCCTCTCCTTCCTACAACACAAATATCTCATTAGGAAACTATTTGTAGTCTCTAGTAAAACTAAAGAAAACTCAAAAGATACATGGAATGTTTTCAGTCTTGTAGCAGTTACAGCTGTCACCTACTTTACTTTATACCCAACTGTGTATGGCTTGTCTCATTTCCTGGGAAATTAATAGACTCCATTTAGAAATCAAATGGAGTTTAGGTTAGCTTACATTTTTTCACAGGGTGTGTGTTAATAGCTTGCATAAGGAAGTAATCTTTCAAAATGCAGCAGTAGTAATTGCATTTTGTTCTGTATTTGAAAATATGGTTCCTTCAGCATATGAGACACCAGGTATTATGGAAGTCAAGTCTGCCTGTGTTCTTCACCAGAACAAGGTTATTGTTCAGCAAACTATGATGGTTCAAAAGGGAAGTCCAAGTGTGCTGTTTACTTGAAACAAGCATTGAACCAGCTTTAAAAGTTATACTGGCATGGACCTTTGTTTAAATAAACTTTCACTTTTGGTATTGACTTGTTTGAAGAATTATATTTAAATCTGTTTTGCCTGAAGCATGTTCATCTGTATAAAAATACATGTTTACTGCTTTGCATTAATTCCAAAGATGTACTTATGATGTCTTAAATTACATCAGCATATGCATTATCAATTTTAGCTCTGTGCAAATGAAGTATTTGCTGCCAGGTAAAGACTCACACCCAAGTTTGAGCAATATTCTTTACTAAAGCAGAAAGTACCTCGACTGAATGCAACATCAAGTCCATCTTGTATTCAAGTGCTTTACACCCTAAAGCCTGACAAGATAGTTCAGTTAGAGCTGTACTCCACATTGCATTTAAAAAATCAGTTATGCTGAAAAAGCTTTCTTCTTTTTGCGAGGGGGTTTTTTTATCTTGCTTGGATTTGGGACAAGTTTCTTGATTTTCATAGGCTGCAAAATTACATTTGAAAGATTGCTTTCCATACACTTCCTCTTCAGGCTCATGAACTCATCCCCCAGCACCTCTGCAAGCTGCTCAGGTTCCTCATTTTCTGAAGAACCTTCATGAGCAAAATCCACAGATTCTTCAGTTCTGTACTGAAACCACGGCACTTCCAAAGCTGGTATCTTGGGAATTATTGCTGCTATTGCTTCTGTAAACTTATCAGACTGCTTCTTAAAGCCTAGCGCCAAAATGGATGTTAACCCAAGAAGCGGTGCAATAGTTTCACTGAGGCGGGGAACCTGCCCTGCTGGCGTGGCTCGACTTGCGCTCAGCTGAATGAGGTGTGATGTGATCATAGCAGGCTTTGCAGACTTGCACACCAGCAAGAGAAGAAGTTCATCTTTTTCCAATGCTTTTGTAACTTCATTAACTCCAATAGCAAGCTGTCTTCTGATACCTGTGTCAGTCCACCCCGTTTTCTGCCGATGGCCTTCTGTGTTCTCTTCCTTAGGGAGTTCGCTGGTGCTAGCGTTACACTTTCTTTCCATTTGTTTTTTTGTAAGGGAACGTTTTTTCACTCTTGGAGTCTCAATCTTTTTGAGCCCAGTATGTTTAATCCTTTCTTCTAAGGTCTGTAGTATAAAATGCATATCTTCTCCATCGATGGTTTTCCACTCTAAAACAAAGGGGTTATCTAGACATGTTTTTACAGCAGCTTTCTTTGCTTTGCGAAGTGTTGCTGTCCCTTGCTGATTTACAGACATCCTGAGCCTCTTTTGTGTTTTTCCACCCTAGCTGTGAAGAGAAGAAAGAAACAAACGTTAGTTCAAATACTGCACTGGTTGCTGCGGACCTCAGTACCAGAAGCTTCTATTGGGAATGCAGAAAAGAAATGTCACATCTCAAAGTGACACTGGCAACTACTGCCCTCTTCATATAAGCTCAGTGCTGATCTTTAACACATATTCCACAAGGCAGATGCCTCTTTTTAATGAAAATTAAAACAGCAGAGTGGACAGCAAGGTAACACCAGTGACAGACCTTCTGAAGCTCAGGAGCAGATGGAGATACCATAGTTCCAAAAATCAAAACAAAAAAACCCAGAACCATAAAAGCTGAACGACCACCCAGTTTTAACTGTTGAGCAGCTACGCTGCAGCAGGTTAATGACATGAAAAACAACAAAACAAAAAAAAAAGCAGAATCACAGTGTGCAATAAGCTCCAACTTCCTGAATTTATTGAGGATTTTTAAAACTTTAATTTGCCTTTTCATTCCATAATCTGTGTCTTGTGTTTGTCTGCATTTAGAAGGTATGATAGAAACCTGTAGACTCTTACTAATAAACTTATGCTTTCCTTGAAGGGAATCCTCTATGGGCTTCCAGAAAGTTCACGTGTCTTTTACTCTTGTATGACCTAGACTGTGCCTTTAGGTTCAATGAAATGGGTGTAAAAGCATAAACTGCTTTTACTGCTTGAAATGGATGTCAAAGCATAACTGTTACAGCTCTGACTGATCTAATCCTGAGTAACAGTGAGAGAAGGAAGGCAGGCCTGACTACAGGCCCTAGTAACTCACCAAGGCCCCACGCTCCTCCTTGGGTTACCATTCACCATCTCCTTGCTGAATCAGTGATACCTTCATTGTTGCACAGCCAAGCTTACAAACGAGTTTTAGCAATGCAGTGCAAACTGTGACTGTGTCATCCGTGAGAGTCAGAAACACAGGAGTGTTTTTCAGAGAACAGTGAAACTGAACAGGTATTTCAAAATGCAGCAAAGCACTGTGCCCTCTCAGTATTCTCAGAACCTGTGCAGTGCCCTGCAGGGCATCCAGGTGATGGTCTGTTCATCCCAGCTGTTTGCCTCCAACACTGGGAACTGGAGGAGCTGTCTGGGGAGAGCAGAGCTGCCGTGCCCCTCCGCTCTCAGCCACTCAGAATGGCTCCCTCAGGGATGGAAGATCTGCCAACCTATTTCATTAGTCCATAATGAAGCTATCATCCATGCAGTTATCTGAGCCCCTCTGCTTACCATCATAGTTGCAACAACCAAAATGCATTAACAGCTGAAGAGTGGAAAAGACCACTAGAAATCTTAAATGTGACTGAACTGGAAATGGAAGCTTGTGACAGGTTAAAAAAAAAAGAGCTGAGGGCTGTCATTAACAGCTTTCAATTATGGACGCTCTGATGGCCTTTTGCAAGGGTTATCAAGCCAAGACAGCCACTTATACCTGAGAAAGGAGCAAAAGGTGAGAGATTTTTCAGTTTAACTTTTCAAAATGGACGCTACTGAGGAAAACACGCGTGCAAGAACAGGAAATAAAGCAACGATGAAATGAAGACGCACCGTATTCCTGCGCCTCGCACCACCGCCCCGGCCCCCTGCTTCCTGCGGCCGGGAGAAGCGACCAAGCTCCGCGCTCGGCCACGGCCGCCAGCAGCCAGCCCCTCGCCCCGGGAACACGGGTACCGCGCGGCACCAGCACAGCGCGCAGCAAGCGCAGGGGCGGGCTCGAAGCAGGGCCTCCGCCCGCCTCCC
>JAOEHX010019884.1:17296-30461 GCA_025448015.1 Bolborhynchus lineola
CGGGGAGCGAGGCCGCCGGGGTCCGGCTGCAGGCGGGCAGTGTCCTGTACGGGGTGGACGACCAGCGCATTGGCCTCCGCGTGCCGATGGTAGAAGCCTGCGCTCAGCATTTCCTCGTCCTGAGTCCTACCATGAGTTGCTTTATAGGGGTAATATATCTGATTGCCGTACATCATCGAATGAAATAATGGCCAGGTCAAAAGGCACTTCACAGGGACTTCACAGCGATAGGGAGGTCTGCCACTGCTGTTCAGTGTGTGCCCTACTGCTTGTATGCATCGTATTCTGTCACGGTGAAATGACAGGTAAGAGGTAGCTATGCTCAGGGTTTCCCACAACCTGCCGAGAGCCAGTGACAAATCTGTACAAGCACACTCAGTTTCTATGGTTTTACCTGAGTTTATAGGGGTAAAAACGCTGAAGCATGTAGTATTACAGCTTAATACTATACAGATACATGTAGGTTTAAGGAATAAGTGTACAGAGGCATGAATATGAGTAATTTATGAATTGACAGATAAGGGGGGATGGATTTTTTTTGTCAGTGGTTACAGTGTAGGTTCGTTTATCAGTTAATATTCACTTTTTTAATCCTGTATTTAGTAGAGCAGAGAAAAACCATCGTTCTCGATGTATTTGGTGTGTGTGACTGCTGGCAGGTGGTGTGCTCCAGATGACCCCCCTATTTTTCAGAGTTGCACCTGATGCAAGGCTGATGCAGAGTTGCGGAGATGCAAGGTCCCAGGCAGGGGCTGTGGCAGAGGATCAGCAGCAATAGCTGGGATGGTTGTGGTTTCAGTCACTCAATAAATCCCTTTTTCAAACAGGGGGCTTGGAAGTCTTGCTGTATCTCTGCTCTTAGGGGGGCAGCCTAATCCTCAGGGGTATGGAATCGAGCTCAAGCTCTCTGAAGAAGCTAGTGTGTGCTTAATGCTCCCACCAACCCTTTTCTGGCGCTTGTCGCCACTCAGGTTTCCCTGCAGTGTGTGCAAGCCTCCGTGTCCTGCCCCAGCGTGGCTGTGCCATGGCTGGCAAGCTGAGGTCGCTGGTACCCAGCCCAACGCCCTCCTTGGAGCTTGTCCCCAGCACGGCGCCTACACCACATGACCCAAGAGGCAGAAGCGCTGCATCCCTACTGAAGAAGGAGGGAGGCCGTTCCCTGGGCATCCTCGCAGCATCATGGCTCTCGAGGTAAGCACTTCTGCATTTGGTGGGGCAGAGGCACAAGGAGAGGAGAGAGAGGGGGATGTGCTTTCCATCTGTGCAGTGCCGTGTCAGAGATCAGCGGTGTTTCTCCAGCATAAGGATTATTACTGCAAAATCAAGGTTACCTTGCAGCACAAGAAATTTGCCTAAGCCTTTGGAAGTTATATAGTGCATTACTTCTTGAAAGTGAAGGATGAGAGACATACTGCTTATTTTGAACTCGCAGAAGTCATGTAATTTTTGGAGCTTTACCTGTTTCGAGAGTGCATGAATTCTTTGTGTGTGCAGCTGAGTTTGCTAGGACTGCATTATGTACTGAAAGGTAGTTACGTATTTATTTTTTTAGGATCTACCTATAAAAGGAGGAGGGAAGCTTCTAACACTGAAGCAGCGGTATGTGTGCATTTGGGAAGCATGAATAATTTTTAAGGGAGTTGTGCATATATTTTTAGAGTGTGTGCATGTGTGCAGTGGTGCATTTTGATGGGCTTGTGTTTTGTTAGGAAAGCTGCTACTTTTCTTCCTTCTTGGCTAGAAACAGCTTCCTTCTACCTTGTCTCTGACTATAGAGTTAAATAGTTCTTGAGGAAATTATCTCCATTGCTGGCTTTTAGCCTCCTACCTTTGTAGCAGATGATGAATGCTTCCCTTGTCTTGCTCATGCCCTGATGGATTAGACTGTTTTTCTTCATTAGGCTTTCTATTATCCCTTTCACTTCAAGATTTGCAAGCCACTTTATCCCAGTCTCATCATAATGTCCCTCTCAGCTTGGTGAGAGTGCGTGTTTTGCAAAGAGTGAGCAACATAATGCTCTGACCTAGATAGATGCAGGGAGAGTATTGCCAGTGGCTCAGCAATTTTCTTCCAAGCTCCAGTTACACTGAATGGCACAGAGGTTTCATTGTGGTTTATAGCGAAGGAGAAGAATCTTACGTTTTCAGTGGGTCAGAAATGTCAAATCCCAAACATAACACCAAATTAAACACTTTGTTTAATTAGTGATCATTGAAATTACAGTTTGTTTTGTTCTGCCTTGGATTCACTCTAGAGAATAAATTTATTTGCTTGACAATTATGCAATGAGCCATAAATCACATTGGAAAAAGCTGAGTGCAGTATGATAGGCTATTCCATTGCTGTGTACAGTTATACTTTCACATAAAAATCAGTGCTTGAATGCTATGACATGTTACACATTCTGCATTAGGCATTATAGAGGTTTTCTATTCGCTGTGGCTTTGGTTGACAGCTACCATCCACATCCATAAAAATTCATTGAATCAAACTGTGTGGGAGTGAGGACAAAATTAATAAAACAATGTTTCCATCAGGAAGACTCTGAAAGTTTTATAAGTTTTGCAAACGGGTAAAATGCTGTGCTGTAAATTCATTCCTTCAAGCTTTTTTCTTTGCACAAATGGAGTCTGTGATAATAATCTGATGATTTGTGCATTTACTGTAAATACATGTGTGTAGATACACTTTTGCTTTTAATTTGAGGAGTTAAAAGGGAATTTTACTGGCATGTGATTAAAGGGAAATTATATTTTGATAGGCTGCTCCTAAATACATTGTGTAAGCAAGCAAATCCTTAGCAACAGTGCGTGCACAATGATTAGCTGCGTGCACAATGATTAGCTAGAGGGAGATGAAGAAACAAGTATTTACATTTTATTTCTGCATATTTGTTGCTGTGTAAGATATGCATTTACCTCTTTTTAAACCAGTATCTTGTGATACTTGCCAATAGATCCAAATAGGATATAAGTGTATAAAGATAAGAAGCTTATAAACTTAATGGTTTCCTTTCTTAATTTTTTTGAGTTTATTTTTTGTCCTGTACAAGTCCAGAAAGGCTTCTAGTTCATTCTTACTGTGAAGTTTAGATCAGAAAACAATTCAAGTCACGTGGAAGCTTTCCACTGACTTGAATGGTCCTTGTACATCAGTGCTGGCAGAGGCCTGACATGCAGCAGTGGCCATAGTATAAAGGTGAAGGTAGATAGAATTTATTTAAACTTTAATCAATTGTGGCAACTCAGTTATGTTTTATTATTGATAGCACTTCTTGCTGTTAACAGAGCATGAATGCTGCTCTTCATTGTACGTGTATGGGTAGTATTAAGAGATGTCTGATGCAGGAGTCTGTGATAGGTATAGTCAAGAATGTCACAATCCTGGTGTTTGGATTTAGAATTAAATACTTATTTTAATAAATTCTACCCATAAAAGAAATCTTGTGGGTGGGCCATCACATTTCTTTTGATAAGCAAACATACATCCCTTTTATACATCTGTATCAACAGAGTGAGTATAAATGCTTTGCTTTTAGGACTGTCAGAGATGTACAGTTCCAGTTTCCTTCAGACATTGTTAATTCAATGATGTTAGTTGCATCACTGGTTTAATTTCTCCTTGTTGAGTGCTTCTGCATAGTAAATGCTATACATCTGTTCAAAATACTGTTGTATTTTGAGGAAATCCTTGAGCTTAGTTAGCTGGAAACAGCTAGATGCTTTAATGATACTTGAAGTGTTTGGGGAAAATGTTTACTTTTATTATTATTTAATTTAAATCAATAAGCTGCTAATATGGCTACTTTTTAAATGAGACCCTCCATAGACTTTCCAAGATTTATATACTTACACTAGTATTACTATTTATATGGTACCATCTTTGGAATTTTGTACTTTGTCAGGTTTCTAAGGGGGACATCAGGCAACTATTACTGTCTGTATCGTTAAAGTATTTGGGAGACCTAGCCAAGAGTGCTTGAGTTCTGCAAACAAGAGCAGAAAGGTAGGACTGGCTCTGGAGCTTGCAGCTGTCAGAAATGCTGAATTTGACTTCAATGCAAAGAACAGGTTCTGCTCACACAGCTGCAACTCAGGAGTAAAGATTTTAGTTTGTGTTTAAAATGGAGACAAACAAACCCCACAAATGTTATTTAAACTCTTGGATGAATTGAGGCAGAAGACACTTTATGGAATGTTTTACAGTTTCTCTTTCAACTGAGGTGAGGAAGCTTGCACTCCCATTTTCTAGCCTTCAGGAAAACAAAAAATGAGGTTTTCTATTTCTGACATTAAGCTTTGCAGAAGAAAATATTTACATTTTCTTTATCCAGAGCAAAGAAGAGAAAGAGCTTTTGTTATCCATATAATCCATTTTCAGTTCTGGCACAAGCTGACTAAATCCAGTTACTTCAATGAAAATAGTTTTTCATAGTTTTTAAAATAGATACTAGGAAAATCTTCACTATGAGGATGGTGACACACTGGCACCCACTCTGGTTGCCCAGAGAAGCTGTGGCTGCCCTATCCCTGGCAGTGTCCAGGGCCAGGCTGGATGGGGCTTTGAGCAACCTGGTCTAGTGGAAGGTGTCCCTGACCATGTCAGGGAGGTTGGAACTAGATGATCTTTAAGGTTCCTTCCAACCTAAACCATCCTATGATTCTGTGATTCTAGTATGCAGAGAGAATAATGGCTATAGCTTTGGCTTGATATGAGTGTGGGTTGCATGATGATGAATGAGGTAAATTTAATGTTTTCTCCTGTGTTTTGAGTTGGGTGTTAAAGGTGGTCCTTGTAATAGCAGGCATGTCTGTGCCAACTGTTGGTTGCCTACTTCACTGTCAGCAGAGAAGAGGAAATGAAGTGGGAAGTACCCCCCAGGGGGTATTTGAGCTCTGCTGCTCAAGTCAGCACTGTGCAGTCAGGGCCAGAAGAATTCAGAGATCACTGCTGGGGTGTAAAGTTCAGTGAACATCTTCATGCCTCCACTGTGACTGTGAAAGGCGTTTACACTGTGCTGATTGTATAGACTGCTTGCATGAGTGTGTTTGTAGGCATCCTGTCACTAGACGGTAATGGTTCCAAGTGTTTAGATATAAAGGTGTTGGAAAAAATAGGTTTACTTGTTTTAGTGGTGCTGACCACATCAGCTAAGTAGGCTTGGTTCCCTTTCTAATAACTAATGGTTTTATTAATCTTTCATGGGAAAATGCCTAGATTTACCACTAAACCCAAGTGAGTAATTGCGAGTGTCTAATGATACTACTGTGTGTGTTATCCTTAATGTTTTAAGCACACTCCTTGAGGGGAAAACTTTCTTTTCTTCCATCAGGCTGACTTTAACGCTGCTGCAGAAGATTTAAAAAAACTAAAAAAAAGGCCAACTGATGAAGAACTGAAGGAACTATATGGATTATACAAACAGGCTACTGTTGGAGATATTAATATTGGTACTCCTATTCCTATATATGCTTCACTTTTACTCCCATATCTTGATGTAATCAAGCAAATGTTATATAAATCTACGTGATAATTAAAGGTATACATTTATTTTGGCAGAATGTCCAGGAATGCTAGATTTGAAAGCCAAAGCCAAGTGGGAGGCATGGAACCTGAAGAAAGGTGTTACATCAATTAAATTTACATCATCTAGTCATGTTTATAGGATGACAAATATGGAAGGATAATGACTCCTACTTTCCTTCACAGGTTTATCAAAGGAGGATGCCATGAAAGCCTATATTTCTAAAGTAAAAGAAATGGTAGAAAAATATGGGATCTAGAATAATCAAAATAATTCACCCTAACAACTAACACTTCAGTAAGCAATGAACTAACGTTCTTGAGAAAAATGCAACACTAACTCCTTTAACTCCTTATTGTGTAGTCTGACGATAAAATCTTTTAATCATAAGCTGGTTGATTGTAAAGGGTATTTGCATACCCACTCTATATTTTAGATTGTATATTAATCTAAATAAATTTAAACCTAATAAATTAAGCTTCCTGTAAGAATTGTGGATTTTTGTGGGTATTAAATTACATTAAGCATATTTACAGAGAAGCTCCAAAAGTAAAATAACATATCTGTCATTTCTTGGAAATGAGGTTATGGAATGAAGTGAACGATTTGTGCACATGCAAGATGAGAAGAGGGAAAAAGAAAGGTGTAAACTTTTATTTTTAAGCCCCCAAACCAATGTTTATTTTCAAAAAAATCAGAAAACTCCCCCTTCTAAAGGGTTACAGAGGAGGAACAAAACAACTCTTAGGCATTACTGCATGCAGTTGTACAGAAGGAATGACTTATTTTGAACTGCTGTGAACTAATCTTACACTGTCTTCCATTAAAATAGAGGGACATGCTCATAGGCTAGCATTTTCTATACATCTTGTTATATGTTTTATCAAGAAAATTTCATTAGAGGGCTCCAGCAGATAAAAGTGATTTCCAGGAAGTTTGTAGAAGGAAATATCTCCACTTGTTAGATCACGCCAGGCTGAAAAAGATATTTAAATGAGAACGATATTGAAATGTTAATGATTGGAGTCATTCTATGTAACAATTTCAAAATTACTATTTCATAATTATTTTAAATCCCGTATCAACTGGTTTGGTTCATACATTGAGACTGCTTTGTTGATTTAAAGACTGCAGAAAACCTCTTCATTAACTGATTTGATACAACAGGCAGATGTGTAAGTATAAGCAAATACCTTCTAATTCATTTGCTTTCTGATCTTCAGACCCATTAAAGCAGGTAATATCACAAGAGAAGGGGATATTCCCATCTGTCATCTCAAAACTGTGAACGTAAAGCAGTATGAAAAGCAGTAATAAAACTTTCCATCAGATAACCCCAAATATAGGTTTCTTCCACATATGAAAAGCATTTTCTTTCTCCTCCAAAACATAACAAACTTCAGGAATTCTGTGCAGAACATTGAGGGAAAGAATTACTGTGTCTGTAAGATTCTTAGGTCCTTACCCTACTCCAATTACTAAAAACTTTAATGAAAGAATGACCCAATAGTTAAGAAAAAAAAGGATCTTCAATCTGCAATAAAAATTCTCACCTACAATAAACAAGTATGTTGTCTGCTTGTATTTGAGTTCTAATGTTTCAGGGCATTATTAAGCATCAGGTTCCTATGGCCAAAATGAGTCCCACATCCAAGAGAATCCTTGTCTTTGCCAAGGTAAGAAACTTTAACCACTGAGCTACATGAGCTGTTGTGTAACATCCACTTGGAACAGCAGTTAGGGCAGAAGCAGCTGGTTACGCTCTGGATGCTTAGAACACAGGGATTCTTTGCTTCTGGTTAGGCATGGATGAGGATGCTAAATGCAGTGATACTGAGGCACCATCAGTTGAGATTTTTAGCCTCAGAAAATAACAATAAAAGATGTGAGAATATTACTTTGGATCCTATGTAGAACTGTAATTCTACCATGACATGTTCACTTCTATAATAACAGTAGTGGTTGCTGCAGTAAGCAGTGTTTTCATCTAGGGCTTAACTACTAGAAGCACACAAAGCAGAAAACTATGTTTACTATTTCATGCTCTTTTTGTAATAGAAACAAGAACAAATTGCAGAGAAAAATAAAAGCCTGAATCAGACAGAAATAAAACTGTAAAATACAAGTATAAATGTAATACAAAATTGTAAAACTTACGACCATGTGTAAAGTATTCTGGAGTCTTCTCTGACAGTATTTAACAGTTGTTTCTTACTGTCTTCATTTTGCAGAAGCTCGGGAGGAGTTCCTCCTATAATTTCTAGAAATGCAATAACGTCTTCATCTTTTCCTTCATGTGCGCTTTTGAGGTAAACAAATGCTTCAGACTGTCAGCCAGACAAAACAGATCAAGTGTTGTATATAACATACTTTAAATAACACTTTAATTAAGAATTGTTTTAGTAAAAAGTACAATAATTCTGTGTCTCCAAAATGGCTGATTAGTTCAACATCCACAGAAAACACTTCTTGGAAAGGCTTAGTAGGCTGTGTTTCCTGAAAATACAGATTATGAGTGAGCCAAGTACTCTCAAGGTCTGAAACTTTCACATAGACAAGTAACCATTAAATGAAGTTTTTTCAAAGTTTGATTCTCACAGTTGAAATACAACTAATAAAATAATCTTTTTAAGAGAGAGAAAAGCTAAGCAGTGTGCACAAATCTGATGTAGAACTGGAGAGTCCAACTGATTATGGGAATTTGTAGGAATAACAGTTGCTTCCATGAAGTACTAGCTCGTTCTCAGGATTGCTAAGAAGCCCCAGAAACAGAATGGAGATAGCAAATGCCATCTGAGGACAGGAAGACTAGGGAAAAGCCACTTCACTGTTGTTTTCCTGAAAAGACAAGCAGACCCACCAGAACCTCAGCAGAAAATGAGGACAGATTAAAAAGCCAACAGAGAAGGTGGAGAGAAAGAAACAGACAAATGCACTGAGGGCTGGTACTGGAGGTTTAGGAAAGATTAGGTTAAGACAGCTATTTCACATGTTACATAGTAGGGAGTGGCACTTCATGTTTTGTTTTGATCACTTTCCAGTATTAAGCCAGAGGCCATTGGTAAATAATACAGTATTCAAAAATGTGGCATTAGCTTAAGGAGACTCTTCTCCGCAGGCTAAGGTTAGCAGCAGTGAATATTCTGTAATGTGAAATTCTTTGCCTCAGAATTAATTTCCTTTAAGAAAACAAGACATTTTTCTGCATACATTCAGAAGCAAAGATTGTTTTCTGTAAAAGTCACTCTACATCCCATACTGTAAAATGTTATTTTTACTCTTTGTAGCTAACTTACTTTTTGTTTCAAACAGTTAACGACCCTGAAACTTACGTTTACAGTTGGTGCCCCTGATAAAAAAAGATGGATTGGTTCTAGTCCATATTTTTCTTTCAAGTGTAGTGCAACTGCAAAACTAACATACGATCCAAAACTGCAGCAAAAAGAGAAATTAAAGCAAAGTAAGCGAAAACATATATAAACCCCAGAAAATTTAAACATCACTTGAATTTCAGTGTTAACTGGCTATCTTGAACAGTTACTGAAACTATGTGATGTGTAAATTATAGTCATATTAGCTAATTGACATGAAGTGTATTCTTATGCAGTCTACTTTTACAAATCAGACCTTATTTAGTCTCTCTTTTGTATTCTCCTTAATTTGCAGTAAGAACAGTTATTGTGAATTCTTGTGACAGTGATCTTCAAAATCTGTGTTTTGTGAATGTTTTACCCCCTACATTCTAGAGCAAGCGTTGACAGAAATATTAACAGTAAGAACAATTATAATTTGTCAGTACAGAAAGAAAAAGAAACACAACACTGCCATTTTTAGGGGATGTGCCTGAAGTAATAGAGTCTTTGACATCAACAGCATGTTTTAGGATGACTTGACAAAAAGCTTTTGCAGAAGGGTATTTTCCTGCAGTTTTTCAATTAAAGGCAAGTATCTATCTATTCCTAGAGTTCAAAGATAAAGCTCCTTCACCAGAGTATCTACAAATGTGTGTATTTTACCTGTGACCAAAAAATGCAAATGGTTTTTCTTGCAGGTTTTCTAACAAAGCACTTGCAATTTCATTAACTACATCTGTCATGTCTTTTGCAAAAGGCTCCCCGTAACGAGATTCTCTTCCAGGAAGGCATACAGAGCACACTGCACAAGAGGTGGAAGAAGGGAGGGAAAAGAATTATGGTTATTTGAGGTAGAAACAGTACAATAATTTTAATTAAGCTTTTAAATCTATTTTGCAGAATATACAGGTTATTTAAATTAAGCCTTCTTGAAGTTGATGCAGTGTATTTGCTATTCTGTTACTGTTTTTTAATCTTGTGAAGAGATTAGGTTTACACCCGTTCCTTTACTCCCTATTGTTGCCTCTACAAGTGTTCTGATTGATAAATGCCTTGGTTCAGAAATCTGCAGTGTAAGGAATGAATAGTGTGGGGGGCTATGGCAGCTCCGTGGATTCCCTGACTGAGGGCATGAAGTTAGAACTCAGCCTTGAAGATATTAGCTTATCCATGAAGAATGAGGCACCGAAGGTATCCCAGTGGGAAAGCAGAAGGTATCCAGAGGAGTGAGCAAGTCAAAGGGAGTAACTAACTGCAGAACAAGAGCTTTGCAAGATAACAACAGACTTTAGTAATGCAGTAAAGGGTCATCCAATTATGTGCTGTTGCTAACTTATGTAACCAATGGCTAAAAGACACATGTATATTAGAAACTGTATATAAGTAAGGGTTTGTAATAGTAAAGGAGAACTTCTACTTAATCACCACAGTTTAAACTTCAGTTTTGATACAAGAAGTGTAAAACCTTGCAAGCACTGGATAAAAGAACTTCTGTTCCATCTCTCAACTTTAAAACTAGTTCTTATATCTTAATTGTTGACTTTGCTTATGCCTTTTTTTACCATATTAATAATATGACAGTGTACTGCTGTTTCTGAATCACCCCAATAGTTTCTGAAGCAGTCAAGCATACTGCAGTCTTGTGAAATGTAGCTGTGAGCATACAACTTTTTAACCTGTAATTTGATGCAGGGTGGCGCAGAAATTTAACAGAACCCCAATGGAAATGCCAGCTCCTAATGGAATTTGTTTCTGGATTAGATCCACTGGATAAACGTTGCAGTGCTATCAAAAACATCATAGTCCATTCAAAAAAATTTGCTACCATGTATTTCAGACATGCTTAACTTCTGCTTTAGCTGCACAAATGACTAACCTTCAATTGAACTGTTGAAGAGGCTGCCCCATTGAGCAAAATGAGAAGCTCCACTTCCAGCCCATGGAAAGCATATCAGTCTATAGAGAGCATCTGGCCTTTTGTATGGACAAGCAACCACCTTCTCCATTCCTTAAAAAAAGCCAAAGAAAACAACACATCAGTCTAGAAAAAGACTTTTCAGGTAGAGCAAATTAAGTCTGATACAATGGCTGCAGTATTTTCTGTCATCAAAACTACTTGTGGTACATCAGCTATCAATTATATTCTTTTTGAGATGGTGGAGTAACTGGAGCCACATTCAGCTTTATCACAGCACCTTTAGTATTTTCATTAACTGACTGACAGAAGAAACAGCAGAAGCAAGATTTATAACTCCTTCCTTCTTGCTGAGAAGGAAAAATAGCATCAAATATGCCAACTACGTTGTCTCTAGCACTAGATACTGTCTTTACTGTCTGAATCTTCTTTCCAAATTTTCTTGTCCTCCATTCTTGCTGATTGGATTTATGGATATAAGCATTGAGATGATATCCTACAATTGGTAGGATATGCTCAGCATATGCAAGGGCCGATTTATTGTAAAGCACACCTATATGCCTACATGCAGTCTTTTTTACCTGCAGAAAATGTTTTAGAAATTCAACCAGATCAGAATAGGCATCAATTCATGCCTATTTTAAAATTATGTAATGCGAGCAAGACAGAAGAAAATGCTGCTGTGACAATTTCTTGATTTTCATATATACATACGTCTAAACTGGAAAGTTCGTTTACTCTGTTAAGAATCACTTCAGAGAATCATAGAATCATAGAATAGTTACGGTTGAAAAGGACCTTAAGATCATCTAGTTCCAACCCCTCCCCTGCCCTGGGCAGGGACACCTCCCACTAAACCATATCACCCAAGGCTATGTCCAACAAACAAGTCAGAAAAAGTGTATCAATAATCACTGGGCAAACAATTAAAACCAGCTGAATGATAGCAGAACCAGTGCTGCAGAAGACATAATTCCTCTGGTAGATTCATTTAGTTCCAGTACCATTAGTCCCATTTACACAGTCACTTTTCCCACAAAAAGACACAAACCCTCAAACATTTCTGAAGCCAATGTTTTGGCAGTCAAATAAGAAAAGAAAAATCAAACTGATTGCAAAGGTGATACAAAATATAAAGCATGATAAAGAAGCACATTTAGTCAAAGCCCTTCAACTATTCAAAGATACATTAGCAGTTGTTGAGAATTTTCCACAGTTTCTACTCATTCACGTTTACTCCATACCCATTCAGTTTACTTTAGCTGCAAATACCTGAGTAGTCGGGAAGAGCAGCAGCGTTAGGAAACAACAGCCCGAGGATGGATCCACTCCTCAGCACTGCACAGCACAGAGGAGCAAAGCCAACTTCACAGAAGAGCAGATGTGCACCCAGGTGGCACAGCTGCCTGCTTTTAAGTCATTTGCGGGATTAAGGGGAGGAGGCCACACCCCAGAAAAAAAGGCAGGAGCTGAGGTACACAGCATCCCAAAAGGAAAACAGGAACATCATCTGTTAGGCGTGACACATACAGCGTTTGCCAGCTGCATCGATCCCGCTGGTTTAAAAAGCACAGGTTAACATGCCCATGGCAGTACAGAAGTTGTAGCAATTTCAGTACATGGTGACTCACAGCTTTACTGAAGAAAAAGCCTGCCAGGGTATCCACGAAAAGCCTGCCTTTTGTAAGAAGGGCAGCACACCTCTGTTGGGCAATTTTGTAGGGGTCTGAAAATGTCAATGTAGACCATCGCCTGATTTGAATAAAACACTGCATTTGGTTAGTAGCCAGTTGTAATTTCTACAAGCTGGAAGACATAGTGGTGCATGAACAACACACTGGTTATATTCAATGATTTTATACTAGCTACCATATTATGCTCCTGGTGACCACGTGCTACCAGACAACCTAGAAACACCAGTATATTTGTAACCACATTTGTAGTACTAAGAAGATTGGTTTTGTTTTGGTTTTTTTTTTCATTTTTAGTGTTACTCTACCAAAAATAGCTGCAACAATAATAATAAAGTAAAAATATTCAAAAGCAGTGACAAAAAATAAGGATCCTGAGTGCCAAAATGGGTTCTGATTCTTAACTTGAGACACATAAGCTGGACTGCTTTGTGCTTTTCACATCATTCTTCATTCTTCCACATTTCTCTTCACCATTTCTAGGAAACAGACAAATCTGTGATGTTAAGAGGGAAGCCTGCCTGTAGGCCTACCCAGTCAGTAAGCACTGCTTCTTTCCCACACAAGGTCTGCATTTTTTTACTCACTCCTATTTCTGCTTTCCTGGGAAACCCTAAATCAACCGTTCTGACTGCAGCAGTTTCCATGGAAAGGCGCAAGCTCCACAGTGAGGGCTGGTCC
>JAOEHX010019885.1:0-18063 GCA_025448015.1 Bolborhynchus lineola
GTTTTTGTAAATCTTTAAAGACAGATTTCACAAGAATAATTAATTTTAGTTCAAATGCTAATAGAATCCTAGAACTGTTAAGGGTTGGAAAAGACCTTAAAGGTCATCTAGTTCCAACCCCCCTGCATTCAGAATGAAAAACTTTATCAAACATCCATTTTATTACACTTGTTGAATACTAGTCCTTGTTAAAGCATTTTAATTTTTTATTTACTTAGGGCTGCTTACCTTGAAGTTCTTTAGTGCTTCGTCTAAGCTACCATGATGATAAAGCATCATTCCTTTGAGCTGCAACGTCTGAACATGATTTTGGTTTAAGAGCAAAGCCTTCTGGAAACTCTCTGTAGCAGCATCGAAGTTGCCAAGTTCTCTAGGCGATGCCATAAAGTGGAAAGTGAAGAATATAGAAAGCAACAGTGACAAGGAAATTACTTGTTAAAAGTTGGTTTCACGCGTCCAAAGAGGGTAACATTAAAGAGGAACACAGTAGTAATGGAAAATTTCTTTAACAAAAGCGTTACTTCCGCAACTGCTCTTCAGTGGTGATAAAAGAACAGCTGCAAAGTTTTTCAATCCCAGAAATGCGTACTCCGAAATACAACCCAAGACCACAAATCTCAGCAGACAAAACATAAAAACACATAGAAATGATATTTCTTCAAAAACTAAAAGAAACAAAATTTCCACAGAAGTAGAAGTTCTTGGAAAAGATTATTTGTGACAGGTCTTTTGAACTTGTAAATATAAACATGTTTTAAAAAATATACTATTTCGATGCTGAATAAGAAGCAAGCATATGGTATTTGAAAGCTGAAACTAACTAAAAATATGTTGACTGAAATTACCCGATGTGCAGGACAGCTTTCAGTAAAAATAGTCACAGAGAAGTTACAAGGAAAAAAAGTTAAAATAAAAATAGTACACAATTTTTCTTCCTTTTTTTTTATCCAGGACATTAGTTTTTAAGATTGTGAAATTCTTTCCACATCAAATTAAATAAATCCAAACAAGAGCAATGCTAGAAAAAACAAACAAGATTTACTAGTTATAAATACATTTGCCAAAAAGGATTTTTAGACAAAATAGCAATTAACCACAGCTCTTTAGTTTCAAATAAATGCATGAACACAGAAGTCACTAGATTTGAAACAGGAATTAATAAGTAAAATCCTGTAACTCATGTTATACAGAAGAATAAATCAGACTAAGAATTGTCAACTTCCACTGTAAAAAGAATTCTTTAAGGTGTATTTTTAAGCATTGTATTTGAAACTTATTTGATGCAGAAGAAAGCAAGCAAGCAAGCATGAACTTAAAATATGAGATTTTAGAAGGAAGGAATAATTTGACAGCTGAAGTTAACAGTGCCCTGGAGAAATGGGATTATTATTTCTGCTTGTACTAAGACCTGAGTGTTCATGGGAAAGTAATTCAGACTTGTGGCTGACCACTAGTTACAGTGTCCTCAGTTATTAAACAACATTCAATTCATCTTCCAGCCTCCTCTAACTGCTGAGCATTTAGAAGAGTCAAAAGTAATTGTGCTTTGCAAATGAAGTACTTAAAAAAAAGAGGTGGATTTCTTTATATTCCATCCCCTACTACTTCCTGAGGATCAGAAAACTTCTGGAGGCAGAGGACAGTGACAGGGAATAAAAGCTACACATTTAAGCTGATTAGGAATGCTCTGGCTATGTGACTTTTGCTCTGTACAACTACAATGCAATGCAAAATTAGACATTTTAAGGCTTGTTTTTTTTTTAGTCTCCTTCAAAATAAAGCTTCTTCAGATTAAGGTTTCTTAAGCACAGGCTAGAACAACTGATCAGCTAGAGAGGCAGTCCCACATCCAAACATAAAAAAAATTAAAGCATGTATGCATTTATTGGAAACATATGGCAACTGCCCATCTCCCTGGCTAAATTACTGACTATGATTTAGCACCTTGAAAATACATGCCACAATAAGAAGTATCTCAGAAAACCTCATGAAGAAATGAGTTACTCTACATTGAGTTCAGAATTTAGATACTGTAAGTAAGGCACAAGCCCACAAACCAAGAAAAATAAACTTAACTGACACTGCGTTCAGTGCATATGCTGAGGAAACATAAAGCCTGAAGAAAAAGATCACATGATCATGCAATGCTTGTACACCAACCCTATTTAACTTAACCCTTGCTACACAAAAACCATTTATATTGCAGCAGCATCTATGACATAGTTCAGTGCTTTCCAAAGCTAAAAATGTAAAACAAGGATTAAAAAGCTGACAAGACACAGCAGATTGGGGAAAAAAAATACAAAGGGCAGAGATATACAGCTGCTGACTATGTTATATTCTTGTCCTTACAAAAAAACCTGTATGTACTTTTCTTCCTAGTGGTTATCTGCAGATCCCCTTTAAAGTAATACATTTTATTCAATTATGAATTATCTATATTTAAGCCAAAGAACAAAAAAACGACTAGTTACCTTACTAAATAGGGATTGACTTTACTTTTATCTGACCAATAGTTAAGAACCTACATGTCTATATAAAGAATAACCCATAGAGGAAAGTAGCTAAATTGTCAGAACTGTAAATGTCTTTGGTGAGAAATTAATTGATATAGGATCTAGCAGTCTACAAACAATATGTATTTTGCAATGAGTTTTAAATAAATTTAAGCAGCACAATCTCAGATGAGAACTAACACTTTGTATTAAACATTCCCATCATTTAAAAATAATTTAGCACACCTAAAACACATCTCACTTAAAACTGCTACTTACCCAATGTTTGAGCCTGGAAGACTTCTGGAGACTGAATTAAAAATACAAAGCAAACCTAGAAATTATTTATACTGAACATATCCTTACATAGCCATATTGGTTTTAGGGACTATCAAATGCTCATGGTGGAGTTTTGTAATAAACACGTAAAAGTTAAGAGTACATTTTAAAGAACACAATCAGATTCAAAACTGACTTTAAAACTATTTCTGAATGTAACTACCTATAGGCTTGTCCCAGACTTTTATATGCATCTATGAAATCTGCTTTCTGCTTCAGAGCTTCTTTGAATGATTCAATGGCTTCCTGCAGAAAGACACCAACAAAAAAAATTTGTCACTTACTGCATTCATTTAGTTTTAGCATCCTCGGTAGTTACTAGACATGGATTTAAAGTTATTCATCAAAACCTTTGGAAGGAACAAGCAAAGAATTAATTTATTACAAAACCTATAGGGTAATGAACATCATTTAACAAATGAAATATTGCAACATTCTTTACCACAGTGACAGGTTTAGTTGGAATTCCTTTGTCTAATACACTGTGGGAATAAGCAATTCTTTTTGCATTTTAATAGAACACAGATTAAACCCCTCCAGGGTTTGCTTTCAAAGCTCAGTCTGTTTCCTAAGACAAAGCAGTCTCTTCTTATAGTCTTCCTTCTTCATTCACAACACAATTTTTTCAGCCCAAAAGACTCCTTTCAAATCTGTACTCCGCCTTTCATTGCATTTATTGCATTCCGAGTTAATTGCACAGTTCGCAAATACCCTCTTAAAGAATTAAGAGGCTATCAGTAAGTGATCATCTTCACACAATAGCATGTACTGCTGCTGTGAATAAAACATAATAAAAATAAAATAGCTAAAAATAATTATATGCATACGTTCAAACAAATCTTCCTCTTCAAAGGATTAAGAACTCAGATTTTTACTGGACTGGCTGTATAAATTGGCAAATGCAGTAGAAAGACTTAGAATTAATGATGCAATAATCAACTGCTTTGTTTCATGAAGGAAAGACCGAAAAGCTTTTGAAGTGTATAGTGTAAGAAATTAACTGCTGTAAGGAAACAATCAAGAGCACCTTCAGTCAATTTAAAGATTCTTATTCAGAAAAACTATTAAATATATTCTGAGCACTACAACAAGCACAAAAATCATCTACTGAACAAAATGTAACAAATATAAGTTAATTACCTACCATCACTGATAGGCTCGGGTCGTCTAGATAAGTTTTAAAACCAAGAAGATTATTCCCAAAAGTAATGACCAAAACCAACAATCTCTTTTCACTCAAAATGAAGACTCTGCCATCTCACTCTAAATCTTGGGTTTGAGCAAGCCTAGTGAAATCTACATACAGCCTTCCTTCAAGAGGCAGTTTGAACCTGACTGGAAGCTAGAGGTATACCTGGGAATGAAAAACCCACTAGGTCACAGCCTCAGGACTTGAACACTAAAGAGAGAATGCACTTCCTTTGAGAAAAGGAATTGGAGGAACGGAAGTGGTGGTGCAGAATTGTGTTTTTCTCCATATCAGAAAGAAGAAAATATTACTTTCATTTTGCAAATTGAGACATTATTTATCCTTTTCAGTTATATTTCTACTACCACTTTCTGGGCTCTCTGCTGCCCACACCAAATATCAGAAATTCAATCAGACTACTATTTGCAAGTATCACTATTATATCAGACTACTATTTAGTAAGTATTTGGCTGCAATAAGATACAAACAGCAATCTGAACGACAGCCTGAAGTTCTCACAGCATACACTGACAATATGGGGAAAAAAATACCAGCTTGGGTACTAAGAAAATAGAAAAGTAGCCTATTTGCTTAAAAAACAAACCAAACAAACAAAAACCACAAAACAAACCAAACAAAAACACAAACAAAACCAACCAACCAAAAAAACAAAAACAAAACAAAAAAAACCCACAAAACACACAACCCCAAAATGTGCAGTGATTGCCCATGAAAGACATTGGACTGAAATTCAGGAGTCCTGGATTGTCTCCAGGTTCTTTCAGAATTTCTTCATACAACTCTTAATGAATCCAAAACTGTTAGCAGAGATTAAACAACAACCCCAAAACCGAACCAAAACAGAAAAGCTTCCACTATAGAAACATATCTAATTACTCTCCACTCCAGAAAAGTGCAGCAGTATCTCTAAAGATCTCACAAGCAAGAAACAGGTGGAATATTACTACTCCTAAAACACAGAGAAGTTTAGAGTCAGGAAATGGAAGAAAGCATGGGAAGAACTTCCCTGGTGATTTTAAAATCTGAGGGAGCAACTATGCTCCCTCAATTTAGATATGAGCATTTCAGAATCCACACATAACTGAAATACACATGTGCAGATGCAGGGCTCTCTATCAGCAGTTTCTTTGATTACTTTTTAGCTCATCTGAAGAATTAAAAATTACTTTCCCCTTCATCCCTTTCCCCTCCACAAAACTAAGGGAGTCTATTTCATGGAAAGAAATTTTGACTATAACCAGATATCAGCAGAGGTGCCAAATACAAACACTTTCCATATCACTCCATAAATACGTCGGTTATCACTATCTACCAGGGTCAAACAAGACCAGCAGTATTTACATGTCATGTCATGAAGTATTACACATTTGCATTTTGCTTGAACTCCTTCACCTTAAAAAGCCTTCCTTATGTGAGAAAATAAGTGTATCAACACCTATGATGCTTCTACTGTTTTACAGAAGTAATTTCAAATAGATGGTATTGTTCAACAAAAATTATTATTTAACATAGCTTTACCTTCAAAAGTCCTCTGTGAAAAAAGGTTAATCCTTTATAAAGCATAGCTATAGGCTGATGCTTGTTCAGTTCCAGTGAGTGCTGAAAATCTTCATGGGCTGTTGCATAATCCTATGGTAAAATAGATTTTAGATGACAGAACTCCATACAAATACAGAGGAATAAATACTTTTGCTTTCATAAAAGTAAACTACACAATTTTGTTTAACGTATGAAGTTAGTCTCAGAGCTAAACAGCAATGATTCTGACTGCCAGTCAGAACATCAAAGAATAAGGAATGCGCAACACTTTCAGCTTTTACAGCAAATGCTATATAAAACATAATAAAATAAGGGGAAGAGTAGCTGGAAGTAGAGTAAAATCAGAAGAATAAAGTGGGATATCTGCTATTTAGTATTCACACAATCTTTGAAAATAAAGTTACTGGTTTTAGATTCAAGTGTAAAAACACCACACAGATTACATAGCAAAATGGGATGTTAGCTTTTTGCAGGGTTGGTTTGTTTGTTGTGTGGTGTGGATTTCTTCAGGGTTTTTTAAGTGTACAGGGCAGTCACTGACTTCGGAATAACTTTTTTCCTTTTAGACTGTGTACTTAAATATAGCGGCAGATTATAAATCAAGTCAAATCTGTTATTCATATCCTACTCCTCAAACACACAAAACAATCTGAGATATTCATACAAGGTACTTGTCCTCTGATTCCCTGTATTAAATAGATATGCAGATTAAATACTTGAAGAATACCTCTGAATTGTTAAAGTCAACAGGGAACTCAGGGGGTTTGTTATTATTTTGTTTTAAATAGGAAAGAAGCTCTTGAACAAAAGTCACAACTGGGATAAACAACAACAACAAAATACTCATCAACATCCATAAAATTAAAACCAAACAGAACACCCTAAACCTACTAACCTCAGATATGAAGTAAAGGGTACCTCTGTGTCTGTAGAGGCGTGCTGATGGTTGCAGCTGAATAGCTTTGGTGAGATCAGACAACGCTTCACTGATTCGTCCTAGTGGGGACAATATCTAAGAGTATAAACCAAAAACAGTTTACAGCAAACAGGCTGAAGAGATTTGGTTCAGAAATACGAAGATTATTCTTTTCCAGATTCAACTGAAACAGAGTAAATATATTTGCTGAGAAGTTCTAATATAAATTTCAGCACTTATTGCTTTTAAATCAAAGAGAAAAATCTGGTACTTTTGTGAAAACTGCATTCAGTGTTCCTAAATATCACCAATAACATCTGCAGAAACCTAGTATTCCAAATAAGAAAAAATCAACCAAAGCAGAACATTATTTCAAGTTATTTCAACACATTCAACTGAAACTGGAATTAAAGTACTCACAAACCTTTTTATTTTTAAAAAATACTCCCCCCAAAGGAAAATGGTCTATTTTCCAATTATTTGAATGCTTTTTGCATTTTTAGATCAAGGTTATCAACAAATGTACTATCAAATGATTAAACCCATGAAACTTGTGAATTGCAATTTCATATTATGGCAATTAACATCACACAGTATGCCATGTCATATATTAATATTTAATATAATTCATATAATAATTAATAATTATTATTATAATCATATAATAATATTTAATACATGTTTATGCTTTTGCCTACAAAGCTGCTTCTTGAAATTTATAGTCTGTAATTGACAAAACAAAACTGGATTTTCAAAATTAAAAATATCTGTGTATCTGAATTATATTTAACCTTCATGCACAAATATGAACACAAACTATTTCATTAAAAACTCATGCTTTAAAAGTTTGGCACTTAACCAGCTCATCCTAACAATAAATTTACTATGCAGATACTAAGTGCAAACAGGTAAGGTTCAAGTGATATTTTGATTCATAATATTAAAAACACCCCAAACAACCAAACACCAAAACCCACATGATCTTGCTGTATTGTATATCGAAAACTAAACACTACATACAACATATGCTATTCTGTTGGTTACAGTAATTCCATATGGTGTATGTTTCATTTTCAAAATAAACATCCCACAATTACATTGTGTGACAGCAAAAAGGAGGAATGGTCACAAAAAACCACAGCTAAGAGCTTTAGTCATTGAATCAGTGAAGAAGTAACTGGAAGCACTGCATAACTGCAACTTCTCAAAAAACCTGAAGGCACAAAAAATACTCACTTCTGCTCGCTGTTCATATACTTCAGGATGATCTGGTTCTAGACTAACCACCCTACTGAGCTCAAACAGAGCAAGTTCAGCATTTTTCATATCCTGAAAAGAAGAAAAATAAACACAGTAAACAACTGTGCATATTTAAAATAATATACTCCTGAAGACTGAAGGACAACAACAAACAGATTGCCCAAGTTTCTGAAAATTGTCAGTTTACATTAAAACCCTTCACACCTTTGCTAATCACTTTAAGATGTGGAAGTCTACAAATAGCTGGAAAAAGAAACCACCTATCTGCTTTAAACAATATTTGCTTAAATAAACACCTATTTGCTTGTACACATCATCTTTGTGCTGTACCTCTAAATTTATTCGTAAAACTCTGTGGATAAATATTAGGCTTACAGCTCCATAGGTACTGTTCCTGGCAGCAAAGCTTGCTCAAGTTCTCACATGAACTCTAACACACACTCTCTCAACCACTAGCGAGTGCCTAATGAGCACTCATAAGTGCTGCCTGTAACTTACACCAAGTACTACTGGCAAACAGGTTGATGCCACCAGCATCCTGCCTATCTAAATTTTTATACTGTCCTCAGTAAATGGTAGGTTGGAAGTAGTTACTTAATTGGGGAAAAGAAAAAGTCCAAACTGGTGATATAACAATCTCATTAGAAAACTCTCTCAAGTGGCTGTGGCTCCTAGATTTACTATCCACCACTCACAATTATGAGTCTGTTCTTCTTTGGCACCCCTTCTTCACTTCCATAGTCAAACAAAGCAAATGTGCCCACGGATTGAGCAGTATGATATACTAGATTCCCCCTGTGAAGCACCTACCAAGGGATGGACACATCATTACAGTAGGGACAGCACAAAGACTTTGGGATGCACCTACCAAGACTGGCTCCTCCTGTTACATGCCTTCTTATAGTTTGGATTCAAACAATTCTGTAAGATATTCATTTAAATAATTATCTACTCACATGTAGTCCTTTTTTTCCATATGCTATCCCTCGTCCATAAATTGCACTAACCAGCTCTGGTTCTTCCTGTTAAGATTAAACATGAGCATAATAATCAGTTGAGGTTTGTGTTTGTTTGGGGTTTGGACTGTCTCTTTGGTTTTTTTAAAAGGTATCTTTCTTAAATATGTATCTATTTCCTGCTGATCTTAAGTAGCAAGCAATGACCAATCACAGCTGTCAGGCAAAGAAATTGACTAAATCATGGTCCATACTTTTACATGCTTGCAACTTGCAATTTAATTTACTGTAATTGTTCTGGAGTATTTGTCTGGAAAATAAACTAAACAGGCTGCAGTTATAGTGCCAGTGACCACCTATAAGAAGCTATGTGCACATTAGTATAGTCTGTTGTCCAACCTTCATTATATGAAACCTTACTGATAATTATCTGACTACTAACATCACTGAAGTGATAATAAACACATGATTCTGCCATTCAAAGCTTGTTTTTCTTGTAATTTAAATTTGAGATTTAAAATTGGGAAGCAGGCAATTGTAACATCCTGAAGAAATTTGTATTCAGGCAGGTAATCCAAAGTATTTTTGCAAATTTTAAACAAACCTCCCTTGGGTTAGATTTAAATCTGTTACTTTCCAACTGGGGCACTTAGGGGGACACATCCTACATAGTGAAACTACTTCTTGTGCAATTTTATTTACTTCAAATGTGGTTTTTCATTCAAATTTGAATAACTACAACAACGAAACTGCTTTTCTTGGCACAATGATGACAATGCAGTCAGTTTCCCTGAAAAACGGTCAGGAATCACAACATCTTCACACCTGCAACCAACACAGCTGTACTGTAAGTGTATGTAGCATAGGCCTGGTCTCCTTTAGCTGGGACAACTGCCAAGAAGCAAATTATTTCATTGACAAAACAATTCTAGTACCTTGCCAGACTTGAGCTGATTCTGAGGGTACACTTGCCAATATCAGCTTCCTTACTTTTTAACACCATCGCTAAGCAAGGCTGTTTTGTTCTGTTAAATGTTTTAATATTCACTTCATATGCCTTATGGAAGACAGTGAACAATTATAACCACTTTACAGCCTTTCAGACATAGAATAAGCATTTTATTAATTTCAACTGAGATGAATGCATTGCAGAGGTATTCCATTATATACACATTTTGCACATCTTTCTAATCACTGCATCTTCACTTATACTGCTCTTCCTTCTTAATATAATGTTTCTGTCCTTCTTAAGAATAATGCCTCCTCTTTAGAAGTCCAGTAGCTTTAAAATCAGGAGTTCTCATCAGGGTAAAAAAAAAAAAAAAACAACAACCTCATATTAAAGCAAAAAAATCAGAGCTCGCTAAACACCAAATCAAACAAAACAAGAAAAACATTCCACTGCTCTGATAAATTCTTTGGAATAATTTAATTACCATGCTTTAGCTCAACTGAAGTACAAGCCATATAATATTTGAGTTAAAAACAAAACCCCCAAACATGTTAGTATTGGCAGTATTAACTTTCAGCTTCTATTTGTGTATTACAAGCAGTTTAGACCAAAAAGCAGGTCCATGCTCCTCAGCTTCTTAGCTATAAAAATACAGTATTTTGAAAACAGCCTTAGTTGAAGCTTTTAAACTGTTTGGATTGTTTTTGTTTTAAGAGTGGTCACCTTCTACTTCTCAGAAGAGATTCTTTGGTCAGACAGAGTGTGTTGAAGTATTTGTTACATTTTATTTATATATTAAACTTATCAAATACCACTGAAGAAGGATAAACCCAGCATACAGAAACATTTATCATCATGAAAGCAATGTGCTGCTTCCACTGTTCTAAGTGATCTGTCAGGTTTTTTCTGATGTTGCTGGCAACATGCTTTCACCCAAAAAGTCCACATTAAAATCTCTCAGTCTACACATTAAGAGGCTAATTAAATGCACTTTAGTTTTGCCCAAGTCAGGTTTTTGAAGATGCTTTTTCTTTTTGTCAGTGCCAAAAAATAATTATTCCTACAGATAAGAAAAATACTCAGCAAATAGCCAAGACATTGAATCACCTGATTTTAAGGAGTATTCTTATTGGACAGGGAAAAAAAAAAAAGAAAATTTTTAGAATAATTACTCTCATTTTAAAATCCATAACTAATTTATTCAGTAAAGGTATATGCTGTAATGGATAACTTCATAAAGTGATTTTTCAGGGGTCCAAACAGAAAACTTACCTGCAGCATTGTTGAAAAGTGTCGTATGGCTTCATCATACAAGCCATTGCCAATCAACACGTAAGCAATTGCTAACAAAACATCATAAATGTCAATAAAACAGCAAAAAACATCTGATTATACTTTTTGAAATACATTTTAATAGGTAAACCACAACATCTTTACTCATATTAAAATTCTGAAAAGCTTTAAAATTTACACACATCCCCCTGCCATGGAATAGATGCCAAGTGTTTGAAAAAGAAACAGACCACTGTTTTTAGGCACATATTCCCATAATCTCGACAAGACATAAAAACACAGTCAAGTCACAAGACTGAAAAGCTGCAGTCATTCTTTTATGACTGAAGTTCAGTTCTGACAGTTGAATATCTCAAGATTGTTTCATGTTGCATGTTTTAATCTCTCACAGTTCTTAACTCTGGACTAAGATCTGTCTACACTGCCCACAGAAAAACAAGTATCTTGAGGACTACAGCTGTTACAGTACAACGTTTCCCCAGGCAGTTCACATGAGCAGCGGACAGTGGAACTAAGAGCTGGAATTCACCTTTCCCATACTCCTAATGAGTTTTTGTAGTCATACAGACAGGGCTGTAGAGGCACCTATTGGCTTAATTACTTACTCAAACATGAGAAGAGATAAATAAGCCAGTGGGAACAAAGGTATTTAATAGGACACAGACACTTATCTTTCATGCAGGCAGAGCCACATAGTTTCAGCAGTGCCACTAAGCACTGCTCATTACAGGAGAAACAAAGTTAAATGAAAGACAGGTAAGAAATCTATTTAATCTAGAGTTTGACTTATTCTTGGAGCATTTCTACTATGCAGAAGGAAGTAATTGTGTGCAATATAAGCTTCTTCCTCAATACATATAAAGCTTCACTTAGGACAGAGACTCAGCATTGTCAAGAAAGGGAAGAAAATTGGCAGAGTAAGACAAGTGGAAGAGCTCTTGAATTTTCCTCATTTCATTCTTCTCCAAGACTACATAGTTCTTAGTATCATCTTTACAGTTACAATCCCAGAACACAGAACAGTTGGCATGTAAAATAAAATTAACTCAACCATGCCAGTAGTAAGGAAAATAGTGGAGGAAGCAACATAATGAAGACTCATTTTCTTGCTGATAATGCATTTGTTTTGTTTATCCAAGACTCTTGGTTAAACAGAGGAGGTCATAGACTATGTCTGTAGAACTATGGCAAGTGATTGGCAGTTAGTAGCTGATACAGTATCAGCTTCTTAAATTTTAAGTCTTTGATTAATCTTTCATCTTAATTAAATACTACAAAAATACAAGTACCCTACTACGAAAAAAATCTAGGGGTAACAGTGGTCCATTAGCCCTAGTACTTAGGCGTCAACTTTGCTTCAGGACGCCCCATACATTTCACACTACTTTCTCTCAAACAGTTTAAAGTATTACGTACAAATAGGAAAGATACAGGCTCCTTCCATTATGGACGTACCTGAAATCAAGTGGGTAGGTAGGTGTTAGCCTACATGCCAAACATGAAGATAGGGATCTTCTGGCATAATTTTTCAAGTCTACAGAGTACATACTAAAAGCATAAAATATTTCCTGCTGGCCTTAAGATTAGTATTCCCTGCAGGATTCTATGAACACAGTTAGGTATGCTAGGAATATCAAAAAAGATTAAGCACCCAAATTTTCCTGTGAAGGCAGGAATTATGTCAACAAAAACCTACTAAATTGCTTTAATTTCATTAGACAACTTATGAGTAAAGTCTCCCTTTGCTCCTATATGTAAGACAGTCTGCTGCTTTCCCTGGCATACACTCTCAAAAATCTCTTTGCTGCCTCATAATACCTCTGCTTCCTATAGAGGACATCAGTTAGCAGAAGCAGTGCAAGTAAGTCCTTCCTCCTTCCTCAAGTCCTTTGAGAAAAGTATTTCCTGCTGTTCTATTTGAAATGCCTTCATTTACTGTGCTGAACATGCTTTGAAAAAACATCAGCCAGCAGCTTGCATAAGGACATAATTCAGAAAGCCTATAAGCATTTACAGGAAGAGTGTGTGGAAAGGGAAAGACAAGTACTAGATCTATGCTTGATAGGAAGCATATTCCATTGGTAAAAATTTCTAGATGTATGAATAGTCTGAATCAATAATTACAGAGAAAAGTAAGCAGGAAACAGCTGAGACTGTTCAAGAGGATTAAATCAAAATGCTTTTTGAACACTTGCTTAAGCAGAGACAGTGAAGAAATCTAGAGAACAAAGCAGAAAAGATTTTAGGAAGAGACACATGTATTTGCTTTATATGACCAGAGAAAACTCACTGTATTTTCAGGCTTATTAAGATCATTTTAAAATTAAAGCATCACCAAGGAATCATCAGTTTAGTTTGAAAACATTCAGTGCTAATAATTAGCATGTAATTCACCTGCATAAACCTTACGTAAGGCGTCTTACCCAGTTCTTCATTTGTGTTGTCATTATCAGTAGCAAATGGAAATCGTTTCTGCTCTGCAAGCAACTTCGCCTGACTCTGTAAAACATAATTGTTTTTAAGAGTTTAGCAGACAACAGTACAGAATTTAATAGGAAACCTGTTCAATCCTTCAGTGAATACCTTATATCTAAAAGTTAAGACTAATGTGATTGCTCAAAGCAACTGAAAACAAATTCATCCCTAGCCTTCCACGGGGAGAAAAACTGCTCTTCACTCAGGTGTTGCTGTTTTCCTCTCTAATGTAAGACTAACCAAACCTCTCCAATGGAAGACCATCGTCAGAGTTTTACCAGCGGCCCATGTTTTTTCATTACGTATTCTTAACATGAAGTTTTGGAAGTCTAAGACACATACTGTTATAGATGAAAGCTTATATTCTTTACTCCATTAATTATTCCTTTATCTCCTCATAGGGAAGGATACTACAGAAGAATAAAATACTGAAATGAAATACTGGGAAGAATATCACTCCAGCAACAAAGACAGGTTTAACTTAATTGTGCCATGCTAGAGTAAAAAAGGCTGCCCTTTCAATAATGACCTTTTCTCTCAGTCTTAGGCTTTGCTCAGTCAATTGTAGTCGCATCCAAGATGGCTGTTCCCCAAATAATGCTCCCGCAGAAACTAATTCTGCCAAAGACAACCCCTGACAAATACAGAAATGCTCTATTCATTTTCACAAGTATTTTCCATGGACAGCTGTAAGCCTACAAGAGCAATTTATGTGAGAAGAGAACAAAATGTTCATTTAATTGATAGGCATTCCAAACTGCTTTAGTAAGCAAGAAAGGAAAAAAATAACTTCTCTCACTGCTCGGTTCTCTTCTTTTGCTTCCATTATGCAGCACTTTAACTTCACCTTTAACTTCAGAGAAGACAGCTAAACACCTTAAACTTCAGGGAACATATTTAACACATTTCCTCTACTGAAAAGATGGCACCTAGTCATTATCGCGTCCACTCTTTCGCTTGTTCTAAAGTAGCCTCACTACTTGTGTCTATGACACAGACATTCAAATGATCTACAAAACACAAAAGTAACTGGCAAATCCCTTTGCAGTTTCTGCCCTGTTCATCTAATTATTTCAGAATGAGAAGAAAGTTTGGTCTCATCTAAAAACTTGAGTATTTTGGAGGGTATGAATGATTAGCAAATCGGATTTTATGGACTTTAATTTTACTGCAATTAGAGATCGTGTATGATTACACTGTAACATTCTTAGAACTGCTACTCCACCTGCTGCTGTACCTACAGTATCAGAATGGAAAAATTCTTTTCCTCATAGGAAAAAAAGTCACTAAAACCATCACAAGAATGACCAGGGTTCAGCAGCTATACCAATTATTAAGCTACATCTACATTGCAGACCATAAATATTTACAAATCACACACCTCCAGAAACAACCTTTTCATGTTAACAGCAGCCTTCTGGTAATTGCCAGAAAACTTACTTCAGAAAGTGATCTTCAATGTTTAACTTTGCAAAATATTATTCTTCTATAATTGTCTTAATGTTAAAAAAATTAACTTTTACTGAAGTACAGCCTCTATCTTGGTGGACTAACAAAAAAAGCCAATACATCTTGGTCTGTGGACAAAAGATAAGATGAAGCAAAATTCCACACTGGGTATTGAAAAATAAGCTACAACCAAAGGAATCTGGCATTACATTAATATTCTATGAATTGCAGAGCTGCATGTGACACTCAAAATGAGAAGCATCACAGTTTTCCCTGCCCTCATCTGTTTTGTTATCATAGAATAACAGAACAGTATGTGGTTCTTGGAGTGGCACAGGAAGGGGATTCATACTTCAATAAATTCTAAATAGTTACAGGTTACCCATCCTGCAGTTCTACATGCAAACGTCGGGAGTCATTCTGCCTTCCAGAAATGAGAAGAATTGTCTCACAGCACCAACTCCCAATAGGTTGAATAGTAGCTCTCTTCAAAACCTTTTTGAAACAGGCAATTTCTTACAAACTAATTTACATTTCACTGTTTTAGGAAGAATTACTGGTACCTTTACACAGAAATCTGATCAATATCTGATGAAGTAGAATATTCAAGTTAAATAACTGACTTGGCAGATTTTGCAGTAGAATGGTTTTATTTCCAAATGCCACCTTCGTAGAAGCTGCTTCAAATTTCAACACTGTTTTCATGTTCCACATAGGCAATAATATCTATAAATTGGCCAAGGCTTCTTTGTATAGTCACATGGGAATTATGTGAAGATTTTGAATGTCTGTGACTCTATTGGTCTAAAGAAGTAACATCAATCCTGTGTTCTTATGTAGACTGAAGATTATATTTGTTCAAGATCAACAGGTTAACAGCAGTGTTGCAAGAAAAATCAAATTCCAAAATAATCCTCTTAAAATGTCTCTACCAAGAGACACTCTCCTTTTGTTAGAATATTCTCCACACATGCTGCTGTTATCACATTTAGTGAAACATGGTCTGAAGCCTCTAACTCTATTATATGTGCACATTATTTCTGTAGTGATTGTAAGTTATCAATCCTATACAACCATTTTGTGGTAAGCCTCCTCAGGTTTAATCTGGATAAAAAATTAACACCTTTCCCTTTTTCAGCAGCCCTTAAAATAAAATACTAATTAGTAAATTAAGCCAGGTGAAGGCTTGTCTTGAGTGGAAACATCAGCTTCAATTAGCCCTATAGACTCATGATGCAGTACTACTTTCACGAGCAGCCTTTTAGGGCCCTATGCCTATTGATTTATAAATTCTATTTGTAGTTATTTGCCTTAACTTTATTCTAACTGGTTATGCAGCTAAAGTGATCTGTGACTTCAACAATCTACTAAAAATTGTTTTGTACATTATATTCTTGATAGCATACCAAAATTTTTTCTGTGTTGAGAGAAATCACAGATTCACAAGGTGAAGTCCCTCCTATGTCACAATCCGATTCATGGAAGTGCAAAAAGGATGAATCTGGGGGGAAAAGAGATAAAATACATTTAGGCACTCAAAGAGTTACACTTATATGTCGTTATCACACCTCACACTTCCTCATGTTCATCTGAACAGCTTCCCCACTGGGCACTCTGCAGGGCAGACCCTTCATTAAGTGCATCTTTCTGCCCACAACACCACATCCACAGAGCCAGAGAAGTAATAGTTGCCATGACTGCTTTTACATAAATTGTTTTCTTACTACTTCTGCTCATGCTTTTGGCTAAAAATACAAAAACAGTAACAATAAAAAAATCTAAAAGAAAAAAAAAAAGAGGGGGAATAGGATAAAAAAAAAGAGGAAGCTGGAAGCAAGTAAGAAAATTTTGGTGCAGACATGTCCCCATTTGGCATTATGATTCCATTTTCTGGTCCAAGAAATTAAAGACAAAATTATCATTCCAATCCCAGAGAGGAAAATAAACAGAATTGACTAAACAGAGGTAGGGAAAGAGGAGCTGCTACTGGAGGTCCAGGAAACAGGTATAAAGACTGTATAAAGCAGTCAGAATAGTAAACCAAAATTGACTGAACATCTACAAAGGTCCTCACAGATATATTACTAAGAAGGCCATTACAAAAAGTATAAGATTGATTCAAATCTATGATAAGTCAAATGCAGCTTGTTGGCATAGCAAAGTTTAACAAATGAAACAGATATGAAACAAAAATAATCAACAGAATCCCCCAGACTGACAGACTAGAGAAGTCACTACTTTACCTACATGGTGCTTTAACTGCTATCCCAACAGAATTGTTAGCTTTTAATGTTCAGATCTTAAAGCCTCTATTTACACAAAATAATTTAAAAAATAAGCTAGAAAAATCAAATAAACAGTATTATCTCTTTGATTCCATGTTGCAAATACCAAATTTTATCATCTGCCCTAATGTTTGTAAATATAATCTTATGCTAAGTTGGAAAGGCTGGGGGCAGCATATGTTTCTAATTCACTTTTACAGGCAGTGCTATATTTGTATTTTGATTACATAAGGGTTGCAATTAGCTAACTCCCTATTTCTCACAAGTACTGCACTAAAAGAGAAAAAGAAACGGTCATCTTGTAAAGAGAAGTCAAGACAGCATCTAAAATCATGCCCTGTAAATAGAAACTTGGGACTAAGTTGAGCCATAAATGATAACTGGTGGGAGAAGTTTACAACAGAAGCCAGAGTGGTGAAAAGCAGGACAGTTTAAAGTCAGAAAGTCCAATGGCTGACCCCCATAGTTTTCCAGCAAAAGCATTGCCAGTAAGAGGTTTCAACACTGCCCTTTGTTCTACATGTTGGCCAAACCCTCCTGTACAGAGCCATTGCTGTGGACTCACTGAACAATTTTTTGCTTAACAAAACAAAAAGATGCAGGCACAGACAACCTTCAGAATCATTTCCTGCATAACAGCAAGAATTTAGTGAAGGAACTTTTTAATAAGGTGGTAGGGAGTAAGAACAGCCTGTTACAAGTTACACGGGAAAAAAGGATCCTTCAAACCTTGCTATTCTTGGGGCAATAGACTTCTCTACTAATAGGGAAGATGAATCTGCCTTTGTTTGCAAGTTAGATACAGTCAGAACTATACCACACTGCCTGACTGTAAAAGCAGAAACACCAACCAAAGAAATCATCTTGAATCTTGTAGTAAGCTACAAGAGAAAC
>JAOEHX010019887.1:0-17094 GCA_025448015.1 Bolborhynchus lineola
CTATAAGGATGCTGGGGAGGGACTCTTCATTAGGGACTGTAGTGATAGGACAAGGGGTAATGGGTTCAAACTTAAAAAGGGGAAGTTTAGATTGGATATGAGGAAGAAATTCTTTACTGTAAGGGTGGAGAGGCACCGGAATGGGTTGCCAAGGGAAGTTGTGAATGCTCCATCACTGACGGTATTCAAGGTAAGGTTGGACAGAGCCTTGGATGGCATGGTCTAGTGTGATGTGTCCCTGCCTATGGCAGGGGGGTTGGAACTAGATGATCTTAAGGTCCTTTCCAACCCTAACTAGTCTATGATTCTATGAACTGAGGCCAAAGCTGCAAGGCCTCCCTGGGACCCATTCACAACCCACAAAGCCTCACACCACAATAAAACAGCACCATTAATTGAGAAGCAGTATTGCCTCATACACAACCTACTCTTGGATCTACATTCCTCTAACGTGTGTGCTGGAATTTGCAGACATACAGTAAGTAATTCAAAGGAGCAGAACAAAATTCTCCGTCACAGAACAGCAGGCTATTAAAGGCCAATTTCTTTAGTGTCTTTACACTGACTTAGAACTTTTCCTATGCAGCAAAGCACACTTTGCCTCCATAGTCTCAGTCAGTACTCTGTTAGACACAAATTATTTTTGCTCACTTGCATACACCCAGAATACTTGTTTTACCATCCACTTTCCTCTGACCCGCTTCTAAGCTTCTAATTGACCTCAGGGTCAAGAGCTTCATCCCTACTTTGGTTCTTCCAACAGCTGCAAAATAGCAAGAAACAGAGCAAACAGGCCTCGTGCCACACATCCTGCAATTGCTCACTCCCCACAATTTATATCAACATTGGTGCTGTACAGTAAGTTGGAACACATTAAAACCCTGTAAAGCTGGGTATTAAGGAGATATTTAACCTGACTTGAATAAATCTTCTCCAAAAATCTCATTTTAGGGCATATGTTATTAAACACAGTAAATTTTATTTTAATCTCTCATGATGATTTTATATAAAGTAATATGTGAAGACAAAACCAACCTACATAAATGTTTGCTGACCTAAACAAACCTTACTTAAAAGCCAACTTTGCCAATGGAGACACCCTGCTGGCAGGGTGAGTTTAATGACACACTGCCAATCCATTTAAGGCCAAAGCTGAACCATCTCTAAACAGGTGTTGAAATGTAATCATGGATTAAAAGAAAACCTGAGGAAAAAATTAAACACCTCTGGGTCACTAGTTTGAATCTATTCGAGGCTACTAAATCAGCTACAGTAATTACCATCTGGTAGTCTACATAAAAATAAATTACTGGCCTTTTTAATTCACTTCACACTACACAAAGGTCTCCTCCATAAGCAAAAGTTTCACTTCTAATTGAAAGCTTTGTTGATAATTTCACTAGGTTATACCCAGTACTACTAAGTACTGAGCTTGAACTGCCTTCTCGTTATTGGCAAGCCACTAGAAGTTCTTCCAGAAATTCTTTAACTAACACAAAAATATATCACAGTGCTGACTAGTATTAATTTCAAGTTGGTGTAAAAATAAAGACATTCATTGCTAAGCTTCACTCCATCAAGACGGAGGAAAGGTAGTTGACAGAACATCAACAAATAATCCTATCTTCGGTTTTCTGAAGGAAATACTTTGTGAAGAATAATTAACATTTTTTAAAAAGACTTTGCTTAAGTCTTATGGCTGCAGATCCAAAGAAAAACTTCTCGTAAGCTGTTTTGGGAATAAACTGCAATTTACATATAACTGTTCTACCACAAAATGAAAGTTCACTTAGAACAACTGTGTCCTCTGTATTACATTCATCATTTGAACTTCAATTCTTGCACACTATATTTGGCTGGTTAGCTTTTTGTAAAAACAATTTTCAGTTCCAATAAGCATTATAATTGAAGTTGGGTGGTTTTTTTTCTTCTTCTATGTATTTTCTTAAATATATAGACCTCTTCCTGGCCATTCTCATGAAAGAGGAAACTATAAACAATCTCAGAAACAATTTGCATTCTTTCCTTATCTTTTTTCTTGAGCCTACATTATAAGAATTAAACTTGATAGTGGTCAATGTAATTTACACTCCACTGAATGTTTCTTTCACAAGATATTTGATTTATGACACATTTTATGTATTCTTTTCCTTTTGCTTCCTAAAATAAGCTTAAAGATCCTGGTTTCACCCCCAAATTTAACTGAACTAAATGTGTGGATATAAAAACCAATTCAAGCTCTCTCACAATACAATTGTCAACAGTTAAAAAAAAAAAAAAACAAACCAACAAAAACCAAACCAATCATTTTTTAGTTGCTCTCATCCTCCTCTCACGCATTTTTCTTCCAGTTTCTTGACATAAAATGTAGACTACGGTAAAATGGCATAGGCCATCAGAAGGCCATGCAAACAAAGCATTTTTCTTCAGTAAAGGCCCACCTTAATTATTTTAAGTGCCTCCTTCTGAAATCTGACATTTTGAGGAAGGAAGGGAAGTAGGGAAAAGACACTCAACTGGATAAATGAGAGCCGGGCATAGGCAGAAGCTCAGCAACCTGAATCCTCAGAGAGAGCTGTTGTAAGTAGAATATTCACATTAACTAATGGGGGGGGGGAGGGGGAGGCTTTTTTTGTTTAAACTTCTCTAATTTATCTGGGATTACAAACCATCATAAAATGGAGGATTTTTACTGTTAAACTTGAGCTAAGAAATGATGAGCTAAAAAAAAATACTTTTACAGTAACTTCTTATTTTAATCTGAGTAAAAATGTTTCCTTTCCATAAGTGGTATATTTCACAGGAAAGGAGAGAAGTTCTGAAGTTCTTTATTGATGATTTTGCATACGCAAAACTAACTATAAAATGTATGAGGATAACACTTGTCAGATTAATCTACCACTTACATGTGTGGGTCAGTTGAAATTTCCTGGTCTTATTCACAAAATAGAAGAGTGAACTGGAAAGTGTGAATATGTTCAAAACAAGGCAAAACTATGATCCAGAATGTCTCTGATGTTTTAGCTGCCTCATGTTTGCCTTTAAAGGGCTTTGGGAGACTTTGGGAGTATACTCAACAGAACAGCCACACTAAAGAAAAGCAAGGTGCATTTTCTTTTTGCCAATAAGCATGAATGAGTCTTTTGTGGAAAAGTTTATAACTATAAACAAGCAGTACTGTTTTCTGACACAACAACCTTTGTGTTTCCAAATTCCCTGTGTTTCTTGGGACTGAATGACTTTGTCATACATGTATAATCAATAATCTTACATTTTAATTTAATTTTACTATGATTTGCTAGTTCTGGTTATACTGATGCTATGTAATTTGGTGGCTGTGCAGTTGCATATGAAGCATTATGAAGTGTTATCATCTATCATTCTTTTTCTCTTCCTAGAAAAATATGATGAGATTTTTTGTTTCTTTACAGTTTTTTCGGGTTTGTGTACATGCAGCCACACATACACACGTATTCTGGCATATATATTTTTTTAGGAGAATCGAGGCCAGAGATATATACCTAGACCTGAAAACTGAGGAAATAGGGTTTCTGGCGGCTTGTGTTTTCTGGTCTTGATCCAAGCTCGTGAAGTCTGTGTGTAGTCACATGATAATGTCAAAACTTTCATTGCCCTGAAGAGGAAAGCTGACAACTACAGACTTCACCAGGAGCTTTAAATCTATGTCTGTTAGTTTGGAAACTCATTGATGACTGTTTGAAAGTGAGAGAAGTTTATGCATGTTCTTCAGTAATCACTGAAGAATACTTTTTAAATTGACAAAACTAAGGGAGTAAAATAATGACAGCTTCACATATTCATTTTCAGGGCTTTAATGTGTTTGGGTTTGGTTTTGTTTGTGAAGGCACTGAATTGGATTAATTACCTATCTTGGTGATTGGGCCAATCAGCATCCAAAACTGGAAAAAGAAGTTAAAACATGTGTGGTCGCCATCTGTGTCAGTAAAAAATTACTGACTGTATGTATATGGTATACTACTATGCATATGTAGTCTGCTGTTACCTCTGAAGAGGCAATATGTCAGTGTGAAGTTCTATAGACCATAACTAACACTAAAAAATGTCATAATTTGAGAGAAATATTCTATGGAAAGAACACAAAGAAGTAATGAAATTCATGGGTTATAATTCATGGGTATGTTAAAGAGTATTTTGATTATTAAATTCTGTACTATTTTTCTAATGTAATCTATTTTAAGTGGCTGAGTCCAAATATTAGAAGAAATATCATGGGTGTAATTCCGCAGTTCAAAAAAAAACAGGATTCCTTTTGTCTTTAAAAAGTCCAAGCCAACCCATTTTTGTTCCTTTTTTTTTTTTTGGCCAGGAGTGTGCTCAACACAAAACTGAAGGAGCAATAGCTTATATGTTATATCTCTGTCCTTGTCGCAGTCAGTATCCTCCTTTTTAGTTCTGACTGGACCAATTCCTTTGACTTGCAGTTGAAGTTATTTTAGCTTATATTAATATATAATACTAAAAACAAGATAGTTTCCACTGGAAGTGTTTTTTCTCCTCCTTCCCCACTTCATATTCTTATAGTTTGGCACATTTTACTGCTGTTTGCCTTTGTTTGCTGTGTCAGTGAAAATGAAAAATCAGTTCATGCATAACTGGTAATTGTACATGAAATAGTCTCAACAGTGATACAATCTTAACACTTCCAACCCCTTAACACTCAGACTAGGAAAAATAAATGGGCAGCATAGCAGCATATTGCTTTGAGGCTTTAAAATCATGCAGGTTTCTTAGTCTGAAGGGAAAGTGTATGACTGTGAATGTCGCTATCAGAAATTATACAAGGCAGTAAACACTGACCCCCCAACCTAGAAGTCAAGGAGAATATCGTTTGAAAAATTAAAAATTGATGAGTTTCTTATTAGTTGCCATTTAAGACAAAAAGTGAAGGACATAGAGGATGACACTAGCTTATAAATCAATATGGGAACAGATCTGATATAAGCTAGATAGAGAAGGAACTTGGAATGCAAATAATTCTGATATATGTACAAATGTAGTTTACAGTAAGAAGAGTTGAAATTCCTCTTTAGAAGTTATTTACATAATGATCTGCTATGTAACTTCAGTGATCTGATTTCACACCTTCCATTGAACAGGGAAAAAAAATGCTTAAAACCCATGTGTTTAGAAACGGTTCGAAAATACATAGAAAATGTAAAATGCTTTTAAATAACAGTGTATGTGGCTTTAAATAATTCATAAATGCCTTGTAAAAGAAAATGGAGGAGATATTGGGATCTGATTTGCATTGTCATCTGTGTGGAAGATCAAAAGAAATCTTCTAATTTTCATAGTTCAGAAGCTTGTAATTTTAGGGCGAAGGATCCAAGGGTTGGTTTGTGTGACTTTTACATGAATTTGAGACAAAATCACATTCCATTGACCTATGCAGCTGTGTTTCAAAAGCTCTCAACTTTGAAACATGAATAATTTCCAGATGCTTGTGATTATGTAGACATCCCGGTTAAAAGTTCTGAAGCAGGGTTGGACCAATGGTAGGCAACAGGCTTACCGTGTAGATGTTTTCATAGCAAAGACAAAGTCTTCACATTTTTTTATTATGAAAATAATATATGCTACACAGAGTTGGAATGAGGAGTGGTTATAGATGCATCACAGCTACATGAGTTACTATTCCTTTCATGTTTTCATATAATGATAAAAAAATCTGAGAATTTATGCAGTTAAAGTAACTTCAACTTAATAAATAAAAATGTCTTTGTCATTCCTTGTTGAGTTGCATCTCTGAGTAAAATTGTCATTTTAGAACACGAATGGAATGTTTACTTTCTTATTTGTCCATAGTGTTATATCATGAAAAATTTCTGTCGTTAGCATGTTAGCATGCTATTGTATTATTAGAGTATTGTCTCATCATTAGGCATCACCTAAACATTACGGACTTACTTTAAACCACACTGGAGCGCATTTCAAGATAATCAAATCCAGGTTTAGTCACTGTCTTGTCTAAAAACTTCCTTAGCTGATATCTTTCTTATCCTCCTTTCCCCTTCTTGTTTCTCATTCATATAAATAACTTTTACTCTCCAACTGGCCTAGGCTGAAACGTGTTAGTAGTTCATATTTGTCAGGAAAAAAGAATAACATTAAGGATTGCTGCTATTGGAAACTACAGCTAGAATTCAGTAGAACATTACCCAATTAAGGAATTGCACTAAGCAGTTTTTTTAACATCCTGTTAATATTCAATATGCTGACTTCAGGGCTTTTTGCTAGCTCTCGCATTGCTTGAATCTAGTAATACATCCTTGCTGTGATGCAAGGATGGTGTCTAACTGGAGAAACGGTAAATGTAACTGGAAGCTTGAATCCTTATGTTTGAATCCCTGCTCTGAGAATTCTGTATTCGCCAAGTTGTTTGTTAATATGGCCAATACTGAAGTTAGGCTTGATTGTTTTATAGTTTCCCAGTGTCCCAGGAACCCATTTTTGAAGATAAGCATAATACTTGTCACTTTCAAGTTCTTAGGTATCAAGGTAGTTTTGGGAAAGAGGTTATGTGCAGCAGTTATTAGGCTATTTCATCCCTGAGTTTGTTCTGAACTTGGTTGAGTAATCCCCTTTACAGGTGATTTCTTCATGCTTGCTTTGTTGATTTGTTCCATAACTGCTGCCACTGATGCTTTGATTTGGGGTAAGCCCTTAGGTGTGTCTCCCATAGAGAAGGCTTCTGCTATAAAGTTCTTCCGTGGTACGCATAGAAGCAAAATATCTGTCCTCGGTCGCTATGGCTACTTAGAATGCTTCCTTTATCCTGTGATCACACACTGGTCCTATATGTGCTTTGGCAGTCTTCTGCTTCAATGTGTTTGGGCAAGGTTTTGTTGATATTTTTTATGTCTTTTCCAAACTGCTGCTCAGGCCTTTTTTTAATTATTATTTTTTTACTTTCTCAGTCTATTGCTACACTTGACCTGGCAGAGTTTATGATCCTTTCTATTTGGAGGCAGCTTCAGCTTTAAAAAATAATCTTTATTCTCCTATTAGCTATGCTGTTTTATTTAGTCTTTCTCAAGTCAGTCTTCCAAAGGGAAAAGTACAAATTTGCTCTGTCATTTGTAGTTTCATTTATTAGTCTCCATGCTAGTGCAAAATAACAATTCTTTACCCATCTTTTTAGCTTCTTTTTATCACACTTGCTTATTTATCTTTGCTCATGTTGTATTTCAGGCAATATAGTCTACTATATATTGCAGCGTTTCATGCAATTTCCATATGTTGAGAACAGCAGATATGAAATGATAAGATACTTGTTTTATTTAAGCGGGAGAGAGAAATTTTCCACTTCAGAGAGGAGAAGAAGAGTGGTTTAGAAAAGAGATGCTTTGAACAAAATTCACCCAGGAAGACTCTTGATTTTTTTAAATTCGTTTGTTTATTTAATAAAAGAAGGACAGCTTTTATAGGCTCCTTCTCTAGTGGTGCTTTTGAATAACTCATGTAGACCAGATTATACAAGTGAATTCCTTATTCCTTCCTTGTTTTTAAAGCAATATGCTAACTTGTTTTAAAAATAAAGTTTAAGGAAAAATTGTCAGAAATCCACCAGAATCTTTGTGTGCTTACTGTCACTTACTGTGAAAATGCCTTACTAACAAAATACTGCTATATTTGAATCCGTGTGTTCTGTACAAAGAAACATCTAAATTGTTTTCCTCCGTATTTGGCAGTCTCTGTATTTAAAATCTGATATTAAATTTCTTGGGATTTGCACAAAACTTTGAAACTAACTTGGAAAATAATTAGATTTCAAGATTGTGCTATATTATGAAAAAAGTTTTTCCTTTTCTAAATACAATGGGAGTTTTTAAGTATCTGAAATACGTGTGGTTTGAAGAATTGAAGCTGTAGGAAATCAGCATGTTTGAACTTACAGTGAAGGACCAGTGGCTTTGACTTGATCAAAATTCCTGTTATCTGGAATTCTTTAGCTGCTTCTGTGTAGGATCTAGAAAGCAAAGACAACCTTCAGATTAAAGGAAAAAATGAAAAATAGAGTCACTTGTGGTTGTTTAAATATTAAATACTATTTTAATAGTTTTTTTTGTGAGACTACACTGACCTTAGTTTTCCAAATTCTGTTTAGAAAGAAAGAGGCTTGCTTTAATACATACTTTTTAATGTTAAGAAAGTTGGTCTCAAAGAGAAAAATACTAGTGAATACGATATACTTTTCATGGAAATTTTCACATTTCTAATTGTCTTTTATTACACTGTATTATGTAACAGCTTTTTTTTGGCGATGAGAGGGAAGATTCCAATAATTATGATAATAGCTCAGTTTATAAACGTATTGTGTGACCCATTACAATTTTGATAGTAAGCATCTGCCTAAATGCCATTTTCTGGTTTTCAGCTTCAGGACAATCCTCAAAATATGTATCTTTCACCTGTGGTATTTAAAAATATTACTGTAATAATAATACTATTCTTAAATACAAAACAAAATTATTTTAACATGTTCTGCAACTCATTCTAAATTGTGACAAGATCATGTGTTGTAACCACATTTTATTTTTATAGAAATGGAAAGATACATCATTCCTTTATTTACTGAAGGTTCCATGCATGTATGTAGATAATTACATACTTCAGTAAGTTTACCATTTTGATTCAAAAAATGCCTGTAAAAGTACCCTCTGTGCTTATAGTAATGCATAAAAAACCCAGAGAGTGTATGTTGCTTAATTATTAATCACTTCCAGAATGGGTATAAAATAGCACATAGTAGGTAGGCATGGGAATGCACTAAAAAGATAGAATGGCATAAATAATCCTGTTCTTGTATTCAAAGTAAGTTTGTCTTCCTCACACACTGACAGTCTGATTCTCCAAAGTTGTTAAGCTTAATAGCATTTTGGAATGCTTTGTTCAAAATGATGTAAGACACTTGCTGGTCTTTTTTCTATTTTTAATATTGTTTGATGCATGACATGCTTTACCGTTTTTTATTTGTTGTGAACAGAGGAGATGCAAAACAGGATGGATGTGTAGTGCTAGTTCTGTTTGAGCTATTGCACACAAACCACAGTAAGGCATAGAAGCTTCATCTTTTCGTTTCCAATCTAGTCTTCCATGTGTTTAATCTGTAAGCTAACTGAGGAGTTCTGGGTTGTTGAGCTTCTCAATTTTTATTTTCTCGATATACAAGAAATTAGTTATAATGAGCAGGTTAAATAATGAGCTAGGCAGCCGGGAAATCAAAGGATGTGCCATTAATTCTCATAATGAGGCTGGTTTGGTACCCCAGTTGCTGTGGTTTGTAGCCAGTTCTCTTCAGCAGAACTTACATTTAAACAGAAGGCTGAAAAAGATGTAATTATTCTTGGTGGTTTTCTATTATAATAATTTTAATTTCAGTAAAAAAATCAACAAAAAATTGGGAGAAAAAGCTGTTCATGGAATGAAATTTTCTGTCTGACACAGATGCAAAGGTCTGTTTATTTCAGAACGCATTTATAACCAGAACATACTTGATTGCAGGTATTCTATTACTGAATTTTTACCCACGAACAGAGATGCATTTTGTGGTCTGAAAACGAATACAAATGAGTAAAACTTGTCTTATCATGCATATTACTCAGAGCGCAGAAAAGGCTATGTTTTGCAATTATGCATCTTGTGATTAATCTACTTTGATCTGTGCTTCATCAAAAGAGTGCTTCTGTAACTAGCAAATACTGAATCTGTATGCAAGATTTAAAAAAACAAAAAGATGAACAGGGGAATTAAATAGTATATAGCAAAGGATAAATAATATACTCAGCTGAATATACCATGTCCATGTTATGGAAATAGTAAAATTATACAAGTTGAGGATTAATATCTGGAAAGGCTTATATATATGAATCTTTGATCCCTAGCTGCTTCTCCCAGACCACTTTCCCAGGTGGGGCAGGGAGTTGCAGGCTTTCTTGTTCTTACATTCTCTTTATCTCACTTGAGAGGAAATCATTAGAAAAGTAATTTCTAAACCGTGAAATACTGCTTTGAATTCTTAAACATCACTTGGACATCTATGTGGAACTTCCACTTCAGTTCACCCATTTTTCTTCACTCCAGTCCTGCCGAATGAGTTTGTTTTATAACTTGTTTGTTTCATGTATGGAGAATTAGATGAGGACATTCTTGTGTGCGGAATTGAGGCCGCAGCTCTTGACCTGCATGAGGAATTAGCAAATCAGTGGTCAGAGAGCACAGAATTAGTGAAAACTCAGATTGAGTCAGCTCAGGTTTCTGGTGATGCCAGGGAGGAGACTCTGCCTATTTGATTGCTGCAGTGCCTGTTCCAGGTCTGTTCTGTTTCAGGGAAAGAATTGATTAGCTGTAATAAATGTCTGTTACTTTCAGGTAGGTGGTATTGTGCATATGTATGCAATGATACATCTTCATTTTCTGAGGAAGTGTTTCTCATGTTCTGTGTGATGTTATGAGGACTCATCTATCAGTTTATGTGACTCATATGTTGTGAAAACAAATCTGAAATACTTCCGAAAGAAGCCATGTTAGTCACAGGAGCAGCATTGTATCAGTAAAGTGTAGCTGACAGCTTGGACCACAGCAGTAGAAATGATCTTTTATTCTGATTGCCTTTCTTCAATTTTTGTATGTTAAAGGCATGCAGATGAGAGGCAAAAATTACTTCAGAGTGAAAAGATGACGACTGAAACATTCTAATGCAGTCTTCAAAATGGGGGAAAGTGACAGAGTGAATTAATGGTGAGCAAAACAGCTGTAGAAGGAAACCAACTTGAAAAGATAACAGCCAGGTAGGAGAGGTTGTCAGAACACTCAAGAGTAATGCTCAGAATTATATTAAAATATAATCAAGAAAATTAAGCCAAATTTTTCAAAAGCAATCATTCCAGAACAATGGAGAAGGCAGAGTCAAAGTACTAAAGAATGATGCTGATTTATACATTTTTTAAGTACAGGTCAAATTATCTTAGTAGGTAGTATTTATACAAAATCCGTTATGAGAAATAGCTGTGTAAATGTGGTTATTATAGGTATGTCTAATATGCTGTTCCCTATATGTTCCTGATTCACACAAGTGTAAGAAAAAAAATTGTTGAGAGGGCAGAACAAATGTTTATTCCAGCAAGAGTAAAGAAATTCAGAAAGAAAGGCGACGGCTTCACTAATGAATCTTTAAAAGGAACTCTAAAGGCTCCTCAGCTAACTGGTTTACTTTTTCATTCTTCCAAAGTAATAAGGTAGAGGATGTCATCAGCAGCTATCAGTTACTCCGGAGTGAGAGATCAAAATCCGAAGTTACATAACATCATGCCTCGTTCCTGTGACATAAACTATTATTCACAGCATGGTTATTCTTCTGAGGCTGTTCATAAAATGCATGCCTAACCCAGATTCCAGGATAGTGGCTCTGGCTGCTTTCAAAGTGAAGTAAAGAAGTAGGATTGCAGTGAATCCAGAGTTTACCGTAAAGAGAATTGTTGCTTTCTTCATTGCTGTTACTTTGGGGGGATGTGGGGTGACAAGGGAGACTCCTAAAGGCATCTGAAGCCATTATTCTGAAATTAAGATTGTATTTTTCACAAACAAAATGCTTTCACCAACATGGAAAACCATTCTGAATGTTGATGAATGCTGAGGGAACTAATTTAGTTTTCAAGTAAAAGAAAAATATTCTATATATATGCATGTATGCACATAGGAAGATACATGTACACATGCATGTAAGTGTTTGCACATACTGAAATTCCATGTGTTTAGCCAATAAACAGAAAAAGTTGTTGGTTTTTTTTGTTCGTTTTTTTTTTTTTTCTTAAGCTTCTGCTCCTGCTATCCAGTAAGGATATCAGGGTTTAAAACTGCTTCAGATTCAGTGGAGGCTCTGCGCATGTTCTGTGCTACAGAGTATCATTGAGACTGAAAATCCAGAGTTCTTTCCAAATCTGTCTTTTTGATTAAATCAGTTCTTTGGAAATGGGACTTGTTCTTGTTTTGGTATATATTACACCTGTCATTTAAAAGAATTGAAGAGCTTTAGCCCTTGTAATGCAGAACTGTTCAGTATTGGCACATGCAGCATTTGAAAACATGAGAAAAGCTGACCATGAGAGAAATAATTATGTGCAAGTCTTAAGTTTTACTTTATTTTTTTTAATCTAAATTTAGCTTTTGTATATTTGTAATTAATTCCAGGTTAGTTTGTGTATAGTGGTGATGAGTTCTTTTGTTGTAATAAGAAGAGATGGAGGAAGCTAACTGCTTTTTAACTTGCATGAAGAAAAATTAGAGTGGCATTGTAGGAGTCAACTGCTACTCATGGTGTAGTTGCTCCTTATATTCTTCACATATCAAAGGCTTGATACTGCTGTCCTGAAAACTCTGCTAAAAACAGTGACAGTCCTGTAAATTAAAGATTGGTAAATCCATGGAGCAAGCAACAAGTAACATTTTTCAATTTCTCTACTTTTGTTGCCCACTTGTGTCTCTTGGGAGTTTGCAAGTAGCTTAAGTGTCTTGAATTACTGCAGCAAAAAATAGAGAAGCACCTGTCCGTGAAGTTGATTTGTTTCTCAGCAGGTGATGTGGGACTAATAAACACACAGTCAGGCTGATGAAATAATCTTCTGTACTTAATTAATCTAAAACCCTGAATACGCCTTCAGACACAGTCTGTCTGGAAGGCACTTATTCTTAGCAAATTCTAGTTGCAGTATCAGCTTTTAAAGCTATGAAATCAAAGATACTTGGTTTAGGAAGTGGGGGAGATATTCTTCTGTTATGTGTAGTACAGATGTTCTTAAAAAAAGATTCGTAAATTTGAAAGAACAAAAGTGATTGTGGAAGTCTCCTTCGAGTCCTGAATGAGTAATTTACAGCAGAGAACTTAATTTTACTTAAAATATGTGGAATGGAGGTCGCAATTACAAATGGTGAACGTTATGCTAACAGTTATTTGCTGGTTCATTCGTTCAGCACAGGGAGAGATCTCTAATCTGTTTTAGTGATTTGAGTTTATAATCAGTAAAATGTTAATACTGCATTATTTGACAGTTGTTTGCTGTCACCTGTACTACTGCATAGGTCTGTGTATTTCGAAATTCACTAAGACAAGTTAAATGGCTGTGGAAAGGTCTTTAAAATGTCCTTCTCATTGTTCAGTAATACTGTATTTGTATCAGAATATGTGAACTACTAATACATTAACTGCTACATTTTGTATCAGAAATAGTGCAGCCAGCAGGACCAGGGAGATGATCGTCCACCTGTACTCAGCATTGGTGAGGCTGTACCTTGAATCCTGTGTTCAGTTTTGGGCCCCTCACTACCAGAGAGAAACTGAGGTTCTGGAATATGTCCAAGGAAGAGCAATGAACCTTGTGAAGGGCCTGGAGTCTTATCAGGAGCAGCTGAGGGAACTGGGGTTGTTTAGTCTGGAGAAAAGGAGGCCAAGGGGAGACTTTATCACTCTCACCTGAAAGGAAGCTGTAGTGAGGTGAGTATAACAAGTGATAGGACAAGAGAAAATGGCCTCAAGTTGCACCAGGGAAGATTTAGACTGGATATTAGGAAAAAAAATCTCCTCACCAAAAGGGTTGTTGAGCATTGGAAGAGGCTGCCCACGGAAGTGGTTAAGTCACCATCCTTGGAGGTATTTAAACGACATGTAGAAGTGGCACTTAAGGACATGGTTTAATGGTAGACTTGGCTGTGTTAGGTTTACAGTTGGGCTCAATATTAAAAGACGTTTTCCAATCTTGACATGTCTATAATTCTGTATAAGTAGTAAAAGAAATCATTGAACTGCTGAGTAAAGGATCAGGGGTTATGAAGTAGTGGGATGTACTGCACAGCAAGTTATTAGTACAATCTTTCTAGGCAAATAGAAGTGAGTGTTGTGTTTAGGTGGTATGCCTAGAAGGTAATTCCTTTACTTCATGTATGAATACCAAAATATTGTTATACAGAATTAACAAATCAGCTTTGTGGTTAAGCTAGTCTTAAAAAAAACAAAAGCCTTTGGATGCAAGTCAGAGCTGCTTCCAAGGGCAGTAAAACCCTCACTGTGAGCAAGTTGTCTTTTATGGAATGTCAAAGAAATTTTGAAAGAATGTGTGAATTTCTTTTTGTTTATGAGTACAGTATAATGTAAGAGAAAAATTTATATTGCTTACCATATGTCCTAGACATATACGAAGTATCTACTGGAACAGAGAAATAATTTTATTTGTAGTTGTTCCAAAACCATTTAGGTATAGCTAAAGACATTCTATGGAAGCATAGCATACAGGGTTCAGTTAAGGATGTGTGTATATATATGTTTTTAGTGCATCTTCATTTCTTGCTTAAAAGCTTAGAGTACCAGTGCATACTATTTGAAGGAAAACAGTGTATGAAGAACTATTGTAGGGTGACTTTCAGTATTGCTCTAGAATACATGGAATAAATGAGGAAACTCCTAGGGAAGTTCTTGACATGGATATCTTGGGTATAAGAGCTTTCATATCATTTTGAGAATACGCTGCAGCAACTTTGAGCAGCCACGTACACTAGGGGAGATTCCCAGTGACTGGAGAAGGGCAAATGCTACAGCCATCTTTAGAAAAGGGCAGGAAGAATGATTATAGGGATTACAGACTGTTCAACCCCACTTTAATCCCAGGAAAAAACTGGGAGTGAGTTCCTTCAGAAGCCATTTCTGGGCACATTAATGAGAATAAGATGATTTGGAATAGCCAACAGTTATTTAACAAGAATGGATTTTATTTGACCTATCCAATTGCATTCTGTGATAAAATTGAAGTCCATGGTTGTGAGAATACCAGTCAGTGTTCTTGATTTGGACTTTTACAAGGTTTTTGATACAGTCTACCATAACATCCGTGTATCCAGATTGGGATGTTATGTTTGGATGAACTCATTCAGCTACAGGTGGATTAAAAATTGGCAGGATCATTAGGCTCAAAAGAAAGTAGTTGATTTGAATTCTACCTGGAGGCATATTTCTAAATAGAGTTCCTTTGGATTCTGGCTGTCTTTATCAGTGACTTGGTGGAAGAGACAGTGCACCCTTCAGTTTGGTGTTGCAGCTGGAGGGCAGGTTGGAATAGGTTGGAAGAATGGGCCAGCAGGAGGCTTATGAAATTCAACAAGAACAAATGCGGAGTCTAGTACCTAGAATGGACTAAATATCTGCAAAAATACAGACCAGAGACTTGCTGGAAGGGGAGCAGCTTTGCTGAAAACGGCTTGTGTGTACTGGTGGATGTGGATATCAAGCTAAACGAAATTCAGGAGGGGGTGAGGAGTGGATACTGACCTCAGGAGAATTAAGTGGATAAGGAGAAAATGTTACTGGGATTAGGCCTGAATAAGAGGAGTGAAGGTCAGAAAAACTTTAAAGGAAACATAATGCAGCACTCCACATACCTGGACAGAATTTTGGCAGATAAATCAAATGTCTCTGAAAACTGATAATCTCACATTTCTATGCAAGAAAGAATCCTGTCTAGTGCTTAAACCTGATATATTCAGATTAAATAAAAAATGTGTGAAGCGCAGTGCAATAATAAAGCAAGGATAGTGACTCATTAAAGGACTTAACCGATGTGATTTCCCCCCCTGCCCCTCAATTATTAGTAGTAGAATTTTTCACGTAACGGTAACTTTTGGAAATTATTTGCAGAAATTTCTGTCTTCAGAATTTGAGTAGTTTTAATATCGCTAGTTTTTTCACTGAGACATAAAGGAGAAAGGCAATGGTATGTGTTTTACAGTGATCTTGCAAATGAATCGTTAGTAATATACAGTCTGTTTACTGATTTTCATTTAAGAGGAAAAAAAATGGAAGAAATGCCAGAAGCAGCCTTTGTCTCATTTCTGTAGGGGAATAGAGTTGACTCACTGTTTTAAAGTGTAGTAAATTTAACAAAGCCACTTGTATATAGTGAACGTGTTGCAAAGCAGTCTGTATTGCTTGCTTATTAAATCACAGGAATTTAATGCATAGTCCTTAGATGTATTTCTCCATATAATTTTAGCTTCTCTAGACACAATTTATATGAACATTTACCAATCTTTTTAACTTTTATTACTGTGCAATATGTGTGTTTTCATTTTTTTGTAAGAAACTAAAAATTGAAATATTTAATTAACAAGCAAAATCTAGTATTTGCATTTTGGTTTCATCATGGATTCTAGAATGTGACCTATATTAAATCTATAAAAAATATAAATGGTGTTTCACTGAACAGCAGTAGTATAAAATTGAAAAGATTAATGTATTTGCTTATCTTTTAGCATCTAGATTTAGCTCTTCTTTGTTTCAGAGTTGTTAATTTGCTTGTAGATTTGTAAGTAAATGTAGCATAAGGCTGCACTCTGCTGAAGGTATCCTATAATATGCACAGGTGTGGCTAATCTATTTACTATACTGCCTTTTCTTTTCCTGAATCTCATGGATTTTTGTTTTGTGGTTATGAAGCAGGTATCGCAGAGTACAGTTTAGGATTTAAAGCATGTTAGGACTGCAGTTCTGCTGCCAAAATTGAATCAATGTCACATAAGAAGTTTCTCTTTATGATTTCTATGTTTGCATGGTAACAATTGGAGATTCAATTGGAAAAATGAAGGCAATGCAGATAAGGATCATCTGATTCAACTCAGTTTTCTGGAAAAATCTATGCTTCATCAGAGAGGTCAATGAAGATTTTAGCATGGTTGTGGAAGCGTTCCTTTCAGTTAATGGGCATGTGAGCAATCCAGCCTTTGACTTAGCCTCACTCTTGCAGTGAGTAACAGGGGTTGCAGGTTTTTGCAGGTGCGGCAAGACGGTCAGGAGAGGAGGCTGGCTTGGAAAGCATCCTGATTGGGTGTCGCGGGGCGGAGTCAGTGAGATCTGCTTGCCAGAGAGCAAACCGCGGGCTGCGGAGCAGGGGAGGCACTGTTAGCGTGGCACTGTGAGCATCGATGGACAGTTCAGAATGCAGACAATCACTGAGCTGCTGCTGGCACTCGGTTAAGTGGTACTAACCAATCAAGTGTTATGGAATGTTCTGG
>JAOEHX010019889.1:0-26384 GCA_025448015.1 Bolborhynchus lineola
CCAAAACATTCTAAGCAGTAACCAAAACATTGGTGTTATCAACACTGTTCCCAAGCTGAAAGTCAGGAAAAAAAAAAACCAACACAGCTCTGCACCAACAACCAAGAAGGAGAAAAACGACTGCTGCTGCTGAACCCAGGACACTGCTGCTTATAATCACCCAATTTTTTCTATGCCAAATTCTGCTTTTGATCAAGCAGTAGCTGTGTGCCTTTCCTGTATAAGGATGTACAGGCAGGGGTCCTCTCTCACACCAACACTGTGAAGACCCGTGAATGAGGTGACAGGGTACCAGTGACTGTTGAGAGGACCAGTCCAGCAGCTTTCCCAGTATATATCTGTGTCACAACAAAACACAACCATGGCCAAAACTCCTGTCACACATGAAACAAAATGTAGATGCTTTCAAATTTGGATGTGTTATCTTCTGAACACCTGCAATGTAGAAAGGTAGATGATGCCATTTCTCCATGCTGCAGGACACATACTGTTTTTTTAGCGTCTCCCAGAGGTCACAAATTCAAACTGTTTTGGATCAAGGTATGTTTCAGTACCTCGAATTAATCACAAGAAAGATGCCCTGGCCCTCCACCTCTTATTCACCTCTTATTCAAAGGAATATTCAGGAACTGCAGCCAGTGCTTTGTGGAAGATTGATGAGAACTTTAGAGGTTTTCTGGGAATCTGTATCTCAGTTAGGGACAAGACTCGTTAATAGGAAGGTGCCGTGTCCTGTTTACTCACAGATTGAGAGCTCTTTCTAGAAAGGTATATATGTTGGGTTTGGCTGGGGTAGAGTTGATTTTCTTCACAGTAGCTGGTATAGGGCCATGTTTTGGATTTTTGCTGGGGGCAGTATTGATAACACAGGGATGCTTCAGTTGTTGCTGAGCAGTGCTTCCAAAGAGTCAACGCCTTTTCCGTTTCTCACCACACCCCACCAGTAAGTAGGCTGGGAGTGCATAAGGAGTTGGGAGGGGGAACAGCTGGGACAGCTGGCGCCAACTGACCATATGATGGCATGCTCAGCATATTAAAGTGGGGGGAAAAGGAGAAAGCGGGGGACACTTGAAGTGATGGCATTTGTCCTCCCAAGTAACCATTATGCACAATGGATCCCTTCTTTCCTGGAGATGGCTGCCACCTGCCTGCCCACGGAAAGTGGTGAAAAGAATCCCTTGCTTTGCTTGTGTGCAAGGTTTTTGCTTTACCTACTGGACTCTCTTTATCTCAATCCATGGATTTTATCACTTTTACCCTTCTGATTCTTTCCCCATCACACTGCGGTGAAATGAGTGAGTGGCTGTGTGGGGCTTAGTTGCCAGTTGGGGTTACATCATGACAGTATTACAATGAAACCCTGTCCTGAGGTCAGAGTGATAAAATAACTAAAGCTTCCGCTCTTTGATTGATGTTGTGACCAAAACCCCTTGGTACTTACAGACTTGTATAACACAGCTGTTTATCTACTGTTTTTTTCATTACAGATGCATTGTCTTTTCCACCCATCTTGACACAGTCTCTGGTATTTATATCCCTCCCTCTGTTATATTCAGCAGGGAATAGGGTCTGGTTCATTTGATTAATTATCCATTCTGCAAACAGCCATAAACACCAATCAACCCTCATGCAGTGGGAAAGCTTTAGGGCCAGGAATGGTAAATAATCCTCTCCTGCCATTGCAATCTCAGTGAGGGAGTTGTGCAGTCTATCTAGATTGGGTATTTTATGCAAACTGATAGAAGAATGAAATGTGATTACAGCCTGGTTAAAATGTTTCTTAAAATAGTCCACATGGCACTCTAATCCTCTCCTCCTATAGCTGGGCTATTGAAAAGAAACTGATTTATTGTAGTCACATTTTCAAACTGGACAACTCTGCTACCTAAATCAAATACCGAGACAAAAACTACCTGCTGGCAATTTAAATAAAGAGAATAAAATGGTGGAAAAAACACAATTATCATTGCTCTTCAGCCTAAGGAAAGATCCTGCTTATTTAACAGAAGAATTTTAGCTTTATTTTCAGTTGACATTCTTCAAGAACCAGCTTACCTACTTGGCATACCTTCCTCATTGTTCTCCTCTTACTTCTAAATTTTTAAGCTGATGACTGGAAAGTTCATTCCATCTACATTTCTTTCCAAGAACAGCACTCAGACAACATCTCAGTTGCTTGAATCAGGTCAGAAAAAGACAATAGCAGGAGGCATCATAATATACTGTTTAGAAAACAGGTTACTTTGTTTGGCTTTCAAAGGATTTTGTTGCATATGAAAGGTGCCATGCTAATGACAGAAAATGAAAAGTTTTCTTATCGTTTTCACTTGTCACTGCCTATGCAAGTACACCACTGACACATCCCAGTCTTGCAGGTCTGAGTAACAGAAGGGAGAAAACTCTTTTGCTACTTCCATCTGACCCTCTACTCAGCTGGGGCTGCCGCGTTGCTGAGTATAACCACACAAAACCTGCAGGAGCTGAACAAAGTCTGCAGGTAATGTTTAGAAAAGCTCTTCTGAACTCCCACAAAAGAATTCAGAGAGACAATGTCAGGAGGCAGAACCCAAATACTGTCTTCCCAGGCTACTCTCTGGTCCACCCCAGGAGCCATCCACAGCTTATATTCACAGCCATGACTCGCATGCAGAGTTCCCATTTTAGTTCAAAGTGCTCCTCTCCTAGATTTCAGAGCCCTGCACAGATATTGGGAAGAAAGCTGTGGGAAACTGCTGAATGGGATTTGAACCCTTCCTGAAATATTCAGTGGGAGTTAAATCGGCGTATTTTCATTCCACACTGCTCCGGAGGAGGCAAGTGGATAAGACTAGAGAGCAAAGCATCCTCAAGAGGTAAAGATCATGTCCTGACACCAGACCTTACTGCAGCCTGATAGCATCTGTGCTGGAGACTTTCTGCTTCTGATTATTGTCCTTTGAAGAAATAATCCCCTACATCCCAACCTCAGGACTTTGTTGGCATGAGTCTGGTTTAAGCTTACAAAAGTTAATCACATATTCTGGCACTCTGCTGAGCAGGACACCAGTTATTTTTGTGCAAGAATTATCCAGTTTGAATCACCAAATCTGGTGCTTCAAACTATTTCTCTTCCTCCTTTCTTCCTCCTGAAACACAACATAAACATCTTTTTTTCCTCAAAACACTTGGGGTTCAAGAAATTAATATATTTCAATAAAATGCAGTTTTGCTGGAATATTTCCCGCTATGTATACTTATATGACTGAGGACAATGTCAAAAAGCAGCCAGGATGCACAGGTGAAATTTTGTGTTCCTCTTTTATATTTGAAAAATTAGTTTCTTCAATGCTTTATTTCTCTAGATGGTTTCTGGGACCACACTGGATTTTCTCCTCTTTCCTGTTTTGTGTCTAGGATGACTGAAAGGGCAATCATTTGTTTTAGTTAGAGCTTCTGATACTTAGATACTTGATACTTCTAAATGTTAGAGGTTAGGTTGATTTTCCTAAGTATTCTGCCAGTGCTTTTTAGTTTACAACTTAATTTTCCTACAGTATCCTTATTACTTCACTATCATTTCATTGTCTACCAATATGCTTGTTAAAGCACTGATTATTTAAGGATAGCCTAAAAATTTGCTATCAGAGAAGCTGCAGGTTCCCCTTGAGCTATCCTCTTTTCTCTATTATCTGCAGCTGTATGAGTATTAGAATTTAAAAATTCTTAATGATTTAATGAGAGACTACCAAATGTCTGACAGCGCTAGAGATCTACTCACTGCATTTCTTTGTCTCTAGAATAGACTTTTTTCTTGTTTGGTAACAAGTTATTTACCAGAAATTATATACATCTGTCAGACTTCTAGGAATGATTGGCATAGTAGCTTAAAAAAAATGTGAAATGAGATCTCTGTTACTTCTCTTACCATTTTAGACTTGCAGCCTCATAGTTGATTTCTTCTATTCATCTCTCTTTTCTGTTGCATATATCCTTCAAGCAACCTTACAGTTAATCCCATAATTTGCATTTCTTAATGCATCACAATGTATTTGGGTATTATTAAAGTATGTTAATACACAGAAATACTGGCTGGAAACATTAAAGCAAGAAAGTGAATACATTACCAAGTTCTGTGCCTGAAGCAAGAGTATGCTCTCCTGTTTCCATCAATCATTAAACAGAGTCTGTGTTTCCCCTGATCTGCAATACATCCCCAGTGCAGCCCACCACACTATGAGCCTGCAACTGGGCTCCAAAGAGACAGAGTTTTGGAAAGCGTCATCTGATTGCAAATTGAAATTCACAGAATTCATTGCACAGAGAAACCATGTAAGCTGATGGTGATAGCAAAGGGGATGTGTGACTGCACAGAGAGGCAAAGGCTGGACAGAAGAAATGCTCAGAGAGCTGGGGATAGTTGGAGTAGCTGATATCCAAACAGAAGGGACAGAGTGTCAAAAGCAGAAAAATGAAAAAGTAAGGGTGAGAGAACAAATTCAAGTGAGAATTCAGAAGGAAAAGAATGAGCCAAGGTTGCTGGATCTGGGTAGGAGTCTGTGTAGTCCCCAGCATCTTCATGAATCTGAAAATGTTCAAGAACCTCTGTAGGACAAACAGTAAGTTAATGGAGATAAAATGGAGGAATAAGAGCTCACAGGACCAGAATAACAGATGCCTAATACCTTTTGTGTCCCCTGTAGCCAAACCAGAATGGTCTAAATGCCAAATTACTCTTCTCTGTCAGGCACTCTGCAGTTTTTCTTTCTTAGGATAATGAGAAACCAAAATGAGGAATCAAACCATGGACATATGCCTCTGTTGTGGAAAGCAACATGAGCCACAGAGGGTGTTTGGTGAGGGAGCTGTGGGTTTACTACCACCTTTGTGTGAATGAGATTAAAAAATGGTGAGGACAGAAGGAGTTGATGAAGGAGGGGATAGAACCCGAATTTCTATTTCTCCTCAAGGCAGCAATTTTTGACAGACCTTTTCCACCGATGGTTTTGAAAACAGATATGGAACTAGATCTGGGCAGAAAAGAAACTGTGTGGTTGTTAAACTGCACTAATTTAAAACTTTCCTTCACCCTCCATAGGAAATTTGCTGTAAGAAGTGACCTGAAGAAGTAACAAAAAATAATTCAAGAAGGACGTTTTACTCATCCCAACCTTCTTCCTCATAGGTTGCATAGAAATAGCCCACATTTTCTGACCAGACTCAGAAAGCATACTTGTAGGAGTTTGTAACTTACATCATTCATCTCCCTTGTTTAATAAAGAGCAATCTCAGATGCCAAAAAGGTAACAGGACCTGTTATACCATATTCATTCCAATTTCTGCTAAATCAAAATAAATGACCACTTGCCAAAATGGAATGACATGCTGAAGACACCAGGCTTTAATACAGCAGAGCAGAAAGTGCTGAACTCAAAGTCACCCTGCAGTAACAAAACCTGAGGTAATGTACATGCTACTCAAAAATCCAAACAAGGATGTACCCCTTCACAAGCTGCTGACATACAAGGGGAGGTTCACTACTCTGCCAGCATCACAGCACAGCTTGCTCATTCCTCTCAAGGTTTTGGTCTTTTAAAGTTGCTGGTCAAACTCTTTTTTTCTGAGGTAATGCCACAGATAGAAGAGCCTATGAAGGTAGAACAAACAATTTTACCAACTGCATTAGAAGTAGATTTATGGCTTGGAAAAAGTTTATTATCTAGCAGAAGTTTCCCTGTGTTTCTTTTTCACTATATAATCCAACATGCTTTCACTATAAGATGCCACATCAGAACCACTGTCATTCTAGCAGCAGTGCCTAGATGACAACTGACATGCAGCAAAACTGCCTCCTCAGTACCTCTCTGCCTTGAAGAATCTCCCTGTCCCAAACCCTTCCAGTCCTCTGCAGCTGGTAAGGAGAACGGAGAAAATAGTCTAATTCTGTTTTTGAGAGAGTAATATGCAGCAGGACTTTAATTTTGCTGCGAGTACATCCATAAAGACATCTCCTGTTTTGACAGTCTTTACTAAAGCCTGTATTTTACTCATGAGATGGTTTGTAACAGCACTCATGAGAGCTGTTTCTCTTTCAGACCTCTCCTGAGCTAATCCATAATAAATGCACTTGTCACATACCAAATACTCAGCAACCTTTTTTCTTTTTCTTTTTTTTTTTTTTAATGGAATATGACAACAGCATTGCTGTGTTAGATCCAAACATGCAAAAATTAAGCTACCTGTTTGTAGGGATGGGTTCAGCATCTTTTCCTGTTTATGTTATTCTTTCTAACAAGTGCCTCTCAAATAATGAGCGTGGCCAGCCGAGAAAACTTCAGCAAGAAATAATGTTAGCAAAAAAATTTCCTTTGAGCATTATTCTGACATACTCATGCTCAGCTTTTACAATCACCGACTGAAAATACACACTTTTTCTTAAATTATCACATAACTGTCAATTTTTTTTACTGCCTGCTCTTTTCCAAAATTTCTCATCCCCTAAAATCCCAGCTTCAGGAGGGAGCTTGGAATTTCTACAATTCATCACTTGCCAGCGCAAATGAAAGCAATACTCATGCTGCTTAGTATTCAGAAATGTAAAGTCTCTCATATATAAAGCTCAGGATTATGGTATTCAGATGTGATATGGGCACAGAAACAAATGAGGATACATACAATTCCCAAAGCTGCACACTACCAGAAAAAAGCACAAGGAGATAAAAGGCGGATAAACTAAGCATCACCAGATACAAACTCATATATGCAGCCACAAGCAGTTATTCTGCATGCTGTGGTCCAGCTGTGCTTGCTATCAGAGTGTGGTGTTGCGGTCCTGCTTTCCCCACTTATCAGAAAAATCCAAAGACCTCCAGAAAAAGGAAAAAACCAAATAATAAAAGAAAAAAGGAAACACCTATTTGTTATTTCTACAGGTAGAGACAGAGGGATAACGAATACAAAATTAATACTACTTTTTGCATGTGCAAGAGCATTGTTTTAGACCACGTATTTGGTAATACACCATATATTTTACAGTGGCAGCTAGCTTCACACTTCAACACAACTGGTTTCCTACCATCAGGACAGATATACGTGAGAGGTTTTTCTCTCATGACACCATCCTAAGTAGTCCATTCCTACACAAGAGAAACCTCAGGTGAAAACTCCACGAACAAAGGAATCAATTTTCCTCTGTGGATTGTTTTGCCTTGTTAAAACAGGCATGAAGGACTTAGCTTTGCATTTGGCCATCAGGATGAAGGGTAGGGACCTCCATGGGGACTCCCACATCCCATGCTTACTCCTCAAAGGGCCGTTAGCTGTCCTTTTGCAAGCTGAAAAGTATGATCTCAGCTCTCTGCAGAATGCAATTCTACAGGATTCAAGCAAAATTAGTATATTTTGCTATTTCTTTTTATTTATTGCCATTTTTCTCCATGCAATGAGATCTTATTTCGGTAGGTACTGTACAAAATATGCTGCCAAGAAAAACAAATTCCCAGCTTAGGAACTCTCAACCATGCTCTAGAGAAGAAAATCGTCTGTCTAAAATAGCTAGGAAAGAAACGTCAGCACCTAAATTAGGCACCTAAAGCTACACATGATGGGAGTATAGTTGTAGCCATGACAGTTTAAGGATCTAAGTGAAGCAAGGTTTTAAGAAAGAATTACCTCTGAACAGAAAGGATATATCAGTGGGGGAAACCCTAAATAACCAAGCCTGCAGGCAAACAAACTTCTGAAATCAAGCAGAAAACTTCAAAATTAAAAAACTGTCTCTGAAATTAATGCAATTACATTAATCAAAGAGGCAATTCAAGAGAAATATGTAGTTGGCACCACTGAAGCTGGAGAAAATGAGAGACAATAAGGGCTAATTGCTCAATAAAATCTCTGTTTTTTTTCCTCCCTATATTTTTATACTGTATCAGACTTCTATGAACTTTAGCTCCCACGCTCATCTTTTGAAGTGAGGCTGTAGCTCTCCTTTGAGGATAAAGGCTGAAAGGTCAGACATAGAGGCTGTTTTCTGAGAAACACTCTTCATCTGATAATGGCTGTGTCAATTAGTTCATTCTTGGAAATATAGTAATTCTTTAGTTTTTACTCATGTCACATCTATGATGATATTTAGATGACTACCGCGTGAGTTCCTCTCTCACCTCTTATTTGTTAGCTATAAAATAAGCCAAATGAAGGGGAAGAAAACATAAAGAAATAACAAGACAGTGCTGCTCAACTGATGAGTAGTGTTCGTAGCACACCAGAGACCTAGCTGTCAAAGTTTTTGTTAGCGTAGTAACAAAGGAGAGTGTTAAGGAGTTTGAAGAAAAGACAAGACTACTGTATTGAGGGGAAACTTCATACCTTACAGAAAAGTCCTTGGAGAAAGCATAAAGATGCTTGTTTGAAAAAGGAGTTGCATTGTATGCTCACACAAATGATTTCTAATTCATAAATGAGAAAGCTACAGTGGGAGTCAGAATCCACCATGAAGGGCCTTAGAACTAAAGGCAAAATTTTTTTCTTTTTTTTTCCAGGAACATTTCCAATAGAGCTAAATGTAAAAAGAGTGCTTTATAAGACCCTGGAAAATAACACAGGAAACTACTGAAGCAACGGACTGGAGGTTGTATGGGTAAATAATAGACATGTTATGGAAGGTAAATATGCAAACCTTAAATCATAGAATCACAGAATGGTCTGGTTGCAAGGGACCTTCCAGTCCAGTTCATCTAGTTCCAACCTCCTGCCATGGACAGGGACACCCTTCACTAGACCAGGTTGCTCAAAGCCCCTTCTACTCTGGCCTTGAATGTTGCCACGGATGGGGCAGCCACAGTGTCTCTGGGCAACCTGTGCCAGTGTCTCACCACTCTCATAGTAAAGAATAGAAACAGACACACAAGCTTAAGCAATAGAAAGCTACAGGAAAGAAAAAGATGATGAAGTCAGCTACTGCAGGTTGTATGTTGAACTAGTTCATGGCCGGACATGGGAACACAGTAAGGGAAAACACACACATTTAATTTCAGATAAAAGGAGCTCACTTTAGCATAAGAGAAGCAGAAGTGTAAGTTGGCTCCCTGGAGCCACTAGTTGAATTTGCTTGGACTTGACAATACTCAGAGATTAGATACAAAGGGCTATGGTCTTGGATGTAGCCCACAGAAACTGGAGAACAGATCTGGAAAATTCTCCAAAATAATAGAGAGATAAGAGAGTGAGCAAGCAAAGACAGTTGTGGAAGGTAGTATGGCATGGCACCACAGCAGGATATCAGTCAGTGACATCTGAGGCTGTTGAAGTGACTGGCAGGCATATACAGACTGACGTTTGAGCAGAAGTCATGAGCAACTTGGATAACATTTCAATGAGAGCAAAAGAGGGAAGGTGCATTTGGGGGCATGTAAGATGAAACAGGAGAAGATGAACTCAGATAAAATTTTCAGGAAACTTTGGAGACAAAAGGAATACAGCAGTAGCTCGCTTGCTTAGTAGTTGAGTGAACATGTCTGTGCAGATGCAATACTTGATATATAGACTGACTCAAATTTTGACTTACATTTTCATTTGAATAAAGCCAAACTGCAGAAAATAACTTTTACAGGTGTTCTACTTGAGATAAAACCTGTGAAAACTCTCTAGAAAGTCAAAGTTGGATCAAACTTCGGTATATGCTTAAGTGTTCGTGAGGGAGAGCAAGCCTTTTGTTGAGCCTACCTTGAATTCCGAGAAAATGAGGCATTGGGAAAACAGTATTACATCTCATTTTTAAAGCTATGCACAGAATCTTCCTCATGCTCTGTAAAATGTCACAGATCAGGTATTATACATCCACACACAGGCCCCCTAACCTAACCAGGCAACTGTTAAGCTTTTGATAATGCCCGAAAGAAGCCCCACAGTGCACTTGCAGTGCTTTCTCATCAGGACTCTAAATTTTTGCACTGCTGCAAGCCCTGGATTTGGAAGTAAAGATACACAGGATTATAGAAAAAAAAAAAAAATAAATAGCCAGACTATCCCTGATAATAAAAAGTGAGGACAGTAGGTGCATTTTGTACCCTCAGGCACCTGTCAGCTCCAAGTCATGGACTGTAGAGGAGACAGTAATTGCAAAATAGATAAATTGCACTTTCAGCTGTGGGGCTGAACATGTCAAGGTCTTAAGAATACCGCTGAACCTTATTACTTGTAGAGCAGCAAGGAATCATTGCATCTGCCCAGGAAGCATCACCTCCAGAGGCATAGGGGAACCAGGGAACCAGTGTCTGGGTTGATAATTAGTTTGCTAACCAACAGCTGCACAGCACAGGTGACCCCCTTGTAGTGAGTTAAAATATAAGGGGGACTGGAGTACAACCACAGAATTTTTATGTGCTCTTGTCTTTTTTTTTTTTTTTTGCTTCCTATGCCTTTCTTAGCCACTGTCAAACTGCTATTGGTACAGGTCCAATACCCAAGAAGTCTGTCTCAGTTATCTCTTGGTTTCAGTGTCTTTTTATTGGCCAACTCCATAGGCAGAAATGTTCACAACAAAGATGTGTGGACTTGCAGATATTAACGAGGTATTTTTGTGGTGTGATCAGCATATCCGCCACTAAAGCATGATACTAGTGGCAAGTCTGTGAGTAAATAATTAGTTACTTTGGGAGGTTTTTGGCCCATCTTTTGGCTAACCTTCATGCTGTTGCTATGGCTAGAAACAAATTAAGAATAACCATGTCCAGTTATTAACAACTTGTTCTAGTGCAGAATTGCAAATTATTATTATCCCTTTCTTCCCCAGACAAATCAGCTTAGCAAAGCTTTGTTATGGCCTATTCATATGTAGTTAAAACAATATTATTACTATTTCAGTATTCTCAGGAAGGTAAAAGTGCTATCCCCAGTGTTGTAGAATCATATGGTTTGGGTAAAGATCATCTGGTTCTAACCCTCCTGCCATGGGCAGCAACAGCTCATGCTAGACCACGTCGCCCAAGGCTCTATCCAACTTAGCCTTGAATGCTGACAGGGATGGAGCATTCACCACTTCTTTGAGCAACCCATTCCAGGGCCTCACCACCCTCACAGTAAAGAACTTCTTCCATATATCTATCCTGAAGTTCCCCTGTTTAAATTTGAACCCATTACCCCTTGTCCTATTGCTGCAGTCCCTTATAAAGACTCCCTTCTCCAGCATCATTTGAGCCCCCTTCAGATATTAGAAGGCTGCTATGAGGTCTCTTCTCCAGACTGAGCAGCCCCAACTTTCTCAGTCTGTCATCATATGCGAGGTGCCCCAGCCCCCTGATCATCCCCTGATCGTGGCCTTCCTCATGTCCAGGAAAAACAAACAGGCTCGGTAGCTGCTAGCATGTTTCCACTGGCAATGCAAGTAGGATCATAAGAAAAACAAAATCTCAGGATCAAATTCCTTTTGATACCATGTGCAAGCTGAAGAGGAAATATGACAGCCTAAGAGGAGTTTCTTACAATGCACCATCCAGAAGCATTATTTTACCTGACAGTCACTCGCAAGTTTCCTAACAGCTAAATGTTTTGCAGATAGAGTTAAACAGACAGGTTTCAAACACATTTGGATTCTGATGATGCAGCCTGGGAGAGGAATTTTCCACTTTGTACTGCTGAGAAAAATGCAGACGCTGTAGGCTATGGTATCATGTTCAGAGGAACAAGGTGGGTAGGATAGGGCATTAGGCAATATTATACTCTAGGGAACAAAGAGCAGACAGGGGCACAATGGAAGTGCTTCATTATATTTTAAATGGGAATAGTTCCAAGGATAGGAAAGCCTGTAGTGCTTGTAAAGGATTAAGCAGGGTAATGTGCTTTTCAAGAAGACATAAAGAGGTATGTAATGTGATATGTTTAAGCCTAAATGATTTTTCTTGGAGTCCTCAATGAATGTTTAAGCAGGCATGACTTAGGCCTCTGTAAATCCTCTCCGAATAAATAACTTCCATGAAAACAGAGATTCCTTTGACAGAATGAGATGCATATTTCATAACCTATGCAAAAAGGGAAAATCAATTTGAAAAACATGAAACACTTAGGAATAATAAAGAAAAAAAAAGATAAATGTGAATATTCTTCAGACTAATCCAAGCATATATAGGAATACATCTACCCTCCCCATTCGGTTTGATTTGGCTGAGCAGGAAAACAACTAAATGCCTCTCTACCTTCAGTTCAGATCTTCAACTGTTTTTTGTTGCCTTTTGAGAAAGAAAGAGACAGTAAGTGGCAGAAAATATCTAAAGGGCCTGCACTTTATCTCCTGTTTAACGTATCTCTGCTCTCCAGCGTAAATCTACCCAGCTGCTCTCTAACCAGACCTGATGGTGTATACAGCTGTTCAGTATGGATGGAATAGGAGCACACACATGTATGCATGCAGCTGATTTATGAGAAGAACAGGACGAATAAATATCAAAACTTGAAAACTTACAATGAAACAATCTTCCCATCTTATTTCTCTTGCCAACCCTCCCCTCCTGCCAGGAAAAGCAGGTCAAAGCAGTAGATTGCCTGATGCAAAATGGGACTACACAATCACTGTCATTTGGCTGTATTGTATTTTCACTTCTTCTTGCTATTCCCCATGCAGTCACTGGTACAGAGAGCATGCAGTCCTGCTGAGCAAGTGGGATGATGCAATGAGTAAATAGCAGTTGATCCCACTCCCCTTCCTCCTGTTTATATATACATCACCATTAAACTGCTACGTTCCTTAAAATAAAAAGAGTATCACTGTAACTTGTGGAATAAAATCAAGACAAAACCAAAGAACTTTTAAGACATTTGGCAAAGACTCTTCTGTGATGCTTGCTTGAAAACCCCATTTAACATCGGAGAGGGTGCAGCAGGGATTGCTGTTAAAGAAAATCATGGCCACTGCATCCATTACATCCTTCCTGCACACCTCTCTCCCATGCTGGCCCCTCCTATCACAGTCTCTTCATGGTTATTAGACAGCCTAGTGGAAAACCCTTTCCAAAGACCCATTTGGAAGCACTTAATTCTCAGCCCTTACTTGGCAGTCTAGGAACTCCAAGGTAACAGCCTCAGAGAACTTGAATAAACTGCTGTTCAGTCATGCTTTAGTGCTGATTAATGATAGAAACAAAACAAAGCACAGAGGGAGACCTATTGGCTCAGTTTGTCCAGTGTTATAATCTGGTTGAGTTAATAGCTCTGATGTGGCCAGTTAAATTCATGCAAGACTCTGAAGAACATTATGAAGTACATAAATAAGCAAAAGGGACCCATGAATTCTTTCCTCTGAAACACTTTCATTTTTCTGAAACATGTTACAGAGATTATAATCTCTGCCTTTTATCAGATACATTTTAAAACCTTTTATCAGATACCTTTTTAAATATTATTTTTTCTTGCTTAATAATAGCTTTTAACATCACATTCTTCATCCAGCTTTCTTCTCTATCAGGCCAAATGTGATCTCCCAAAAGCTTCTGCTTGAACAGCAAGTGACAAATAATCTTTTCCTCTCATTTCTTCTTTTAAGGTGAAAGAACATGAGGAAACTGCACATAGGTAGATGCATATGTTCATTAGAATTAGGCCTGAGACCTCTGATATTTTAAAATTGAAAGGTGGATGGTTTGCTCCCAGGCTGCAGCTTGGTTTTTCAACACCATTATTTCCAAGTTCTTATACTTGGGAAGCAGAGGCATGGGAAATTAACTCAGATATTTCTAGTACTGTAAGCTTTAGGACAGCAACTACCATGTTTCTAGGAATGAGAAATCAAAGACTGCAATCTGGAATTATCTGCAGCCATGATACACTGGCTGAATTTTCAGCTAAAAGCCATTAGTCAACATAGGTGTGTTTGACATGCTCTGTTTTTTTATTCTTCTGAAACCCCGAGTATAACCTGGGGGGGCAAACCAGAAAGAGACCAATTCTTTTATATATATATATATATATATACAAAAGGCAAACCCCAGCTTTATCAGCCTCTTCCAAACTGAGCTAAAAAATAGATTCTCTCAAAAAAAGCAATTTCCTCTAGCCAATAAATCTTTGAACTGTTTTTTTTTCCTTGCTTTTTCAGCTTATGACTTTATCTAAAGGAGTTTCAAAAGTACGGTTCCCCAAGGCCTCTCTTGCCTCTTCTTTCATGCTGCTTAGTCCTTCAGAGGAGAAATACGATCTCAGTTATACAGAGGGTGGATTAGTGATTTTTAAGACTCAAAAAAATCTTTGTTATTTTGTAGTTCTTTTATTATCAAGAGACTACCAGTGATTTCATCATTCTTTTTAAGATACTCTTTTCTCTCATATGTTTGTATCCAGTGTGAAAACACCAGAAATTATAGGTTTACTGGCAAAAATGGATATTGGTGGAGACAAAAGGCAGTGTTTGTCTGGATTTTCAGAAGTCACTAAGCCAAGCTTAGAACAAGTAAACACATGACTTCATGGGTATTTGTTCTAATCAACCTTCAAAATTTGAAGTTTAAGATCTATAAAATATGATATTACTCAGATTTTATTTAAAACTGTCTCTGTGAAAATACAACAGTAGGGAAAAAGTTTGTATAGAGTCACCCATAAACCAATATTCACTTTCATACCGAACCCTTTCATGGACTAGTGTTCTTATGAAAGCTGTAGCTGTCAGTCAAAACACTGGGAGGGAGCTACTGCATTCACAAATGTGCCCACACAAATTGTCTCTGGCTCTCAAAGAGGGTAACTGCAGAGGGTAGCTGTGAGACTCTTCTTTAAAGCCAGATCATCTTTTTTTGCCTGCCTCTCTCAAAACATGCATGACCCAGCGCTACAACTGAAAGCCAAGATTTTCAGTGTCAGGTGTCTACAAAAAAAAGTTGATCAATGTCTTGTATTAAAAGTGCTTTAAGCTTTGTACAGTACATTGCCACATAACTTCTGGGCTTATAGTCCACTGATCCTATTCTCATTCTGCATTCTGACAAATGCATTCATCTCTCATACCTATAAATCCTTTTCAGAGCAAACAGTCCAGATACTTACATTTTAAAATCTTGTTGAAACCAAACTACACTCTGAGAAGTCACAATCCTCTGTGCTGACGCAATTGGCTTGCAGAAACTGGTACCAGGCATGACCATTATCTCGTGAAAGTGCACCCCTTATAGTTAAAAGCAACAGCTAAGCAAATGTGGTGTTAAAGCAGATCATCTCCAATGGGAAGACAAAAATAATTCATACCAGTACCTTTTGAATACCTGCAGTCGACTCCAAGACATTGTTCTCCGAACCATTACTTCTGTTAATCATCCGCCACATTTGGGAATACATGCTGTCCCTCTCAAAAGGATTCATCCCTTTCACTCGGACATGCTCATAGACTGCAGAGTCCAACACAGTGCCGTAAGGAATATCCGTCTGTCTTGAGAGATCCTGGAGAGACCTTAATTGTGGGTGAAGAAAAGAGACACAGGGGACTTGAAGCCACATTTTCAACAGGAAGGAGCTGCAGGCAAGCAAAAGGCAATACATTGGAAGACATATGTCAACCCAGTTTCTTTTGTTTGGTGGTTTGGGGTTTTTTATTCATTCTTTTATTTTTTTTTTCTTAAAAGACAAAGTGAGGCTGAAAAATTATGTGGTTTAAGACACAAGGAGAAACATGAGGTGAAAGGAAGAGGTGGAAAAAGTGAAAATGGATGGAAAGAGAACAACAAAAAGAGTAAGAGGATCTTGTCAAATGCCAAGGTCCTTTGAGCAGTGGCAAAGGAGAGGTGCTACTGGGTTACACAATGAAGAACAGCTTTTTTTGTGGTATTCCTGCACCAAACTGTGCACCCACCACACAGGTCACATCTTACATTATTTTCAGCAACAGAAAGATTTCTGTTGTGGTTTCGTGAACTGCCTTTTCATCACAGTACATGCTATTTAGACCAGTAAATTTGTTCTACTTTACATATTATCTGGTCTTATGCATTCTCTGTAAGTAAGAAAATTTAATCGGTTTAGAAGTTACTACAGCATCCCAAATATGGTTTTGTCAATCCAGCTTTGGACTTAAAAATACATTTTAGAACCATTTAAAGTGTCTTTACCTCTTGGTCTTTATTTTCCTGTCCTATAGAATTGCTCTCCAGTACCTTTGATCCTTTAATGACATTCATTAAGGTTTCAAAATAACTACCTGAAAACATCTATGCCTAAAATACGTTACAGTTTCCCAGCACAAATTAACTTTGTCTAAACTGTTTAAATGCAGTGGATAATACCAAAGGATAAATCAAGGGGCTGAATGATATGCTGAAGTAGGCAATAGGAAATTGTAAAAGCTCACTGCAGCCACAGAAAGTGCAAGCACAAATGTAGAAAACTCATCAGATTCCAAGTTGTGTTCCTGAAATGTGTAAATATAGAGGCTAGTGAAAATGGTCCTATGGGAGTGGGGTGGGGGAGGAATTCCTAGATGGTCCAGGGATGGGACTGAAAAAACAGTAATTGAATCTCAAAAGGATATGTATGCCTCTGAACACAACAGAAAGCAGGAACAGAAGAAATCAATAGAACTCAATGGCAAGGGTTTAGAGGTTAGTTGAGTCAAAAAGAAATCCTTTAAAATTCAGACATATGGGCTTAGAATAACATTGAACAAGAGCTAAATTCTAAGCAGATAACATATAGCAAATATAAGGAAGGGATAAATTAAATTTTGAAGAGTAAACAGCTAATGGCATTAAACCCCCCACAGTCCTCTCCTCCTTGTCCAACAATATGGCATTCCTCTTCAAGAACATAAGCAGCAGAGAATGTTCAAAGAATCTACTCATATGGGATAATCAGAGGTAAGCTGCTAGATGAAACTTTTCCTGAAACGAAGTATACTGGTCTTCTACTAGAGGACTGAGACATGCCCTTTTTTTAGGAAGAAAAATGTGAGACTTTAGTGGACTAAGGTATGAGGAGAGTAGGTACTATGGCTAATCTGTAATTGAAAAGTAAAAAAATAAAGTTATCAAGCCCAGATAAACACCTATGAGTTCTGAAACACCTATGAGCTGTGAAACCTCATTACAGCCAGTGTATGAAAAGGAAGCTGTAAATATTTTTAAAAGGATGTAGTTGTAATCGGGGGAATTACTGAAAGTAAACTACTAAGAAGTTATACTGATATTTAGTAAATAAACTGAAATAAGGATTGATACAATTCTCAAGATCAGTCCCGAAAATTAGGCATAGACACCAGGTAAGTTTCTCCAGGGAAAGCAACTCAATCATCTACTAGACTTTGAAATTACCAAAACCCCCCAGAATGTAAAAAAGGCTTTCATCTTATCAAACAATGTATGGAAAGTAGAAGTATAGACTGGCTATAATGGTAGAATTTGGAAATGCTTCCTGGTAACTTTTGATAGCATTAGGAAAACGATACTCAGAGTGGATGCTCTTGAGGGACTTCAAGGGCAACAAGACCAGCTTTCACAGAACCAAAAGCCTGAAAAAGGGAAATGTGGACCTGTTGAGGGGTACAGCAGACACAGCTATGGTTGAGATGCTCATCACCTTCTTTGCCTCGCTCTTCCTCAACAAGGTCTCCCAGGTCTCTGTGACTAGAGGTAGGGTTCAAGGAGGCAATGAAGAAACAGCAGTAGGTGGTCAAGTAAATGCCAATCAGACAAGACAGGGATTGGTTGAGAGCACTAGACCAATAGAAGTCCATGGAGCTGGTGGGCTGCATCAAAGTGTGCTGAGAGAGCTGGCCAATGTCCTTACAAGACTTCTTGCTTTAATTTTTGAAAGGTGAAGGACAGCAGGGGATATCCCTGACCATTAGAGAAAAGAAATGTCCAGACTATATTAAAAAACAATAAAAAAGATGATTCATGGAATTCAGGTGTGCTATCCAACAGCATTGAGTGAGTCCTCTCAAGAGTGCACTTCTGAGTACATGAAGGAGAAGCAGCTGACTGGGAGCAGCCAGCATTGGTTTACTTTACAAGCCATATAATTTCTAATATAACAGGCAACAATGTATTTTTTCTGAAACATTATTGCTAACTGGTATATAAATTACGTGTATCTGCTGCCACAGAACAGTACAGTTAGAACATGAAAGGAAAAGAGTTCCTCTGTACATCTTGTGGCTATAAAAACAATCTTGCCATTTTCAGAAAGGCAAACCAACACAAGACATAAGCTGCTGGTCCCAAATGTGCTACAATCAGGTATGGGAAGCATATTATAAGCAGTCTGAGAAGCAAGCAAGACAAAAGGCATCACGAGCTAGGAAATAATGAGGAGGAGAATTATTTCAATGCCTTCAGGAAGGCATGTTGTAGCTGCCAAGTCTGGCATTAACTAGCCTGCAGTTCCTTACTGTTTGGTGCGCTGTCCTAAAATATAGGTTTTATTTCAGTTGCCCTGCTCTGCATCTTTTCACAATTGCAGGTGCTGTTCTATGCTGAGAAAATGATAGCAAGAGGACAAGAACAAACCAAGTATGAGTATAAACTCTATAGATGTGCTAAACACTGTCAGCAGTAAACCCAAGTTTTGGTTCACCTGACCCTATGCTGAGGAGCAACAAAGAAATTTTGGAGCCTTCGAGGTGTACATGTATGCATGCAGCTCTGTAGGCAAGCTGCAAAAAAAAAATGGAAACAACCCATCACATCAGTAACTTATCACCTCACACAAACATGTCAAATGGGATCATAATATATATGACCTCCTTCAGAAACTGTGTTTTATAACCAGCAACTCTGCAGACTACTGGTATGACATTCACAACCCAGTAGCCAAGGTACAGCAAAACAAAGAGAAATGACAAACCTTGACAGAACTAATAAAATTATTAAACCATTGAGGTTCCTTTCCAGCAGAAAGAATTTTTATAACTACTTTGCCTCCAGCCTGGTTTGTAGGTTACACATTGTTCGATGTACCTTTATTCCTGGATTAAACAACTCATTCTCCACTCAGACAAATACAGCTAGTGGAGACATAAATTCCCAGCCTCACTAGAGCACCTGGTCTGACAACACAGCTGCCACATAAGATCTCAAAATAAGGACAAAGTATTTGTCAGGCTGGCTAATTCCTATGGGGTATATGTTGATGCCCGATTTCTGATACTGTTATCCACACTGTCTGGGAATTTAATTTTGTGATAGTTTTACTGATCTCAGTGTAAATACTTGCAAAGCAAAGTACACATCTAACATGAGTAAAAGAATTATAATCCCACATTTTAAAACATTTATCTCTTTGAATTTCTAATTTTGAAGCAATAAGGTAATGAATGACAAAAATTGTTTAAAAATAAAAAAGGAAGATAAAGTTGAAAAAATCGTTATAAAATATAATATCTGTAAATGAGTGTCTACAGACAAAGTCTACATCTAGGGAAGCGACAGTCAGGTCACAGTTCACCTTACTTTTGTTTATCAATCATGAAGCACTGTGGCAAAAATGCTATATCTGGTCTTTAAGTTCAGTTTTTTTCTCATTGCAGTTACTGAGATGATACTAATACTATCCTACACAGATTAACTACAATAAAGGGTTATTCTGAGGATGAACTGAGTCAATTGAGAATGAATTATTAAAAGGTACATGTTATTTTTCAACCTTTGTTGATTTTGTTTAGCATTCTACACCTTATTCATGCAGCAGTTGTCAGGTCACTTTCATTTTCTGACTTAGTACAAATTAATGACTTTGTAATTTTAAAAAATATCTTTGCTTTCAACTAGAATGAAAAAAACCATCATATTAGGATTTGCATATGTTTCTTTTCCCAAAGCATACCCTTTTCTGTAATTCAAATCCTAGGCTTAGAATTGGTAACATGTTTTTCTTATATGTCAGCCAAAAGCACTTAAAAAGTACACAGAAAATGTAGAAAAACAGAAGGTCAGCTCCATAAAGGAATAACCAAATTCCTTTTTAGTTGGTTAAATACCACTGAGGTCATTGGCTTAGGCATCAAAGTATCTCTGTAGATCTGGATTACAGAATGATTTAGGCTAGCTGTGTTGTTAGTCTTGGCTGTTGCACAAAACTGTCTGCATGAAGTAGTCACTAAATTTTAGGATAAAATAACTGATGTCATGGCTTACATTGAAGTCTTTATTTATGACTAATTCAGATAAAGCTTTCCAATGCTTCTCCACAGCCAGGCTTAGGGAACAGAGCACACTAAGTCAAGAGATTTGACTGTTGGAAGTGACTGCTATGTCAAAATCCAGTAATATTACTTGCTAGCCAATTTGAAGTTCTGGATGAACCACATTAAAAGAAAGATTTAAGAACATTCTGCTTTTCAGCATAAGGAAATATCTACCCCAATTACTGCATTCTTGTGTAACCATCCTTGCAGAAAACTTGTCAGTTTTATTGAGCTTTTTAGAGCCTTGGGGACATGTTAGCTTCAAGTGAGTCATGGTGTCCTGGTTTCAGCTGTGATGGAGTTGATTTGCTTCCGAGTAGCTGGTAAAGTGCTGTGTTTTGGCTTTAGTCTGAGAGCAATGCTGGTAACATGCTGATGTTCTAGTTGTTGCTTACCCTAATCAAGGACTTTTCAGTCTTATGCTCTGCCAGTGAGAAGGTGTACAGGAAGCCGAGAGGAAGCAGAGACAGGACACCTGACCCAAACTAATCAAAAGAGTATTCCATACCACAGCACGTCATGCCCAGTATACAAAGTTGAGGGAGTTACCTGGAAGGGCAGATTGCTGCTGAGTTTGTGCTGGAGCTAGCTAGAGACCTTCAAATTTATCTGGCATTTGCTAAGAAAAGCCACTCTTAATTACTATTCATTCATGTTGCATTTGAGATAGTGATCTAAAGATTTAAGGAACATAGAAGTTATGCTTTGCTTTGCTGCCACAATGTTTTGGCATTTGAAATACTGACAGACTTGATTTAAACATCATCTACAATGTGGGGCAAGTGTGAACAAAAGATGCATCTAGGAACTACACAATGACTTGAGTGCTTCTACTCCTGACGTTGCCTGTTGGCAGAAGATGAGAAGCTGAGCTCCCAAAGGTATGAATAGTAGCAATTTATCTGCAAAGGAGATTAATATTCCTCTAAATTCATTAGAAATTGTAGCAATTTGACCCAAATTAATCAGTAAAGCAGAGAACAAATACCATCAACTTCAAGTGAGGTTATACAGCAAAAATCTACTAGGAGACACTAATAGGGAAATAAAACATTTCACTAGTCCTCCCTAGCACACTGCCTAACATAAGCTTGTTACACTTTTCTTCTCAAAATAGGCTTCTGGACACCTTGAGACACTGACTAGGATGAGTGGTCCCACATTCATACTAGTCAAGAAAAGCAAGCTGCAAGGGCTCTGGCTACACATCCGAAGGCCAAAGTGCAGTAACTACCAAAATGTTTCATGGAAATGAAATATGCTGCGGGCTGCTTGAATCCTCCTATCTTCTGTAAAAGATATCACGAGGACCATGCCTTCAGGAACACACTGTAATATCTGATGCTAGCTAGAAATTGGAAATGAAAACCTATTAGCTACTTGTTACATATGTGCAAACCCACTGACTTGAATTTCTTTCATTTTTCTGACTTCTCTGAAGCTGGCTGGATAGCACTATAAGCAGAACCTGCTAGTAAAGCAGTAAAGCCGTAACTACTTAAACTCATCCATTCTGGCCCTCAAAACTCCCTGAGGTACAATCTGATCTGTTAAAAAAGAGAGAAAAAAAAAAAAAAAGGCATCAGCTTTTTTCTTTATTGCTTATTCATGTTTCCCAATTTGCAGTAATTCAGCACGGTAAACAAACAGCCTCTCTCTTATGTGCTGGTTTGAGTTCCAATTTTGGCAGTTCTGTAAACTAAAGTTTTACACTCCCACAGTAGTTAGGATAACTTAATTCCCTAATGGATACTTAACACATCTAATTACTCTATTTTTGAGCTGAAAGCGCTGTTGAAAAATGTCTTTGTTCTTTCATTCCAGGAGCTTTCCAGCTGCAACATTTTCTACTGAATAAAACATTTCCAGTGACTTTGCCATAAATAATACAGCACAAAGACCAATGTAGTCCCAACTCTACATAATAACCCCAGAATTCCACTGAGGGTTTTCTGGTGACATCATAATAAACTGCAATAAAAAGCTGAGATGTATTATAGTTTGGGTATATTTTATTCTTTTGTACACATGATACTAAAACTTAGATATTTGTCACAGTAATTTGAATATTTTCCTGCACTACTTCAAAACTAGAAGGGATATAATTTCGAAGCAGGATGCAGAGGCATAGCTCATACTTGTAAGGACAAACTGAACGACTGAATATATCATAATTACTTATTTTGCATGTACAAAATCCCATGCCTCTCTTCTTTAAAGTCATTCTACCATTTTTGCAAAGAAGGATTTATGGGAAAGGCTAACCTTGTCACTTTCACATGCTTTCATGGACATGTAGCCTCAAGATTAAAAACCTTGGATGAACCAGCCAGCCCAGCCCTTGGAGTACTTTATTACCTAAAGTTTCACTGTATTTTCTAATCTCTGCTTTTACCTAGGAGAAACGATTTAGGGGTGGGGGAGGTCACCGGAATAGTGGGAATGAGGATAAGCATGCATGCAGCTTGCTGAAGGAGAGGAGACTGGAGAAAAAAGAGTAGAGAGAGAAAGAGTAGGAGACCTAGAAAGGGAAAGGTCCCTGTGATACGGAAAGATGAGATGATCTTGAAAAAGGGCTAGAAGGAGTGGCAGAAAAACAGTTCTCCGTAAAAGGAACAGGAGAAGACAAGGACATTCATGTTAGGGAGGCATGAAGCAAAAGAGCCAATAGATGGGAAAAAAGAGAACAATATGATCCATTAATGTAGTAAGAAAGCACTTGGGAGCAGAAGGAGAAAAGTGACCAGAAGTTATTTTTCATTGTGTGTTGCTATTAACACATCTTTGCCTTGGCAAGAAAAGGCAAATTCAGCTTTGACTGACTATTCCCCAAATATTAAAGAAGCATTGGGCTCCTCCTCATTAAACTGTCAGTGCACAAGTATTATGGGATGCATTTCAATGGAGAGCATAACTTGAGAACACAAAGCACACAACTTTCCCATTTCAAATACTGATACACTAGTTATCCCAAATCCAATTGCTTCTTTCAAAATATGTGTGCATATGCATGTATATGTGCCACAGAAGAGTATCTGCCAGAGGCCAACAATTCTGCTCCTATAGACAAAATGTCTTGAGGGAGACTGGCAGTCTATGGTACATTGTTGTCATTTTTAGTTTCCAAACAACTTCTCCTGATGAAGGAAATTTCTTCCTTTTCTCACACTTCAGTAGAACATATATACCCCTCTACATGCATATATATGTTCACCCTCCTTTCCTTCATTTCATTCTTTATCAACTTACTGGATGGAGTTCTCAATGCGTGTGATGGTGAGGAAAGCTGCTAGGTTTGCTGTGTAAGAGGAGATGACAATCAAAGCAAAAAGCCACCAAGCTCCCATCATCAGTCGAGTTGCCAGGGTTGTGTATGGAACCTCTCCTCCTGTGGGAAGAAGGAAAAGCAAGAATTTTCATTTGGCAGAAGGAAACCCAGATCCTCATTGCTCATGCATTGCTCTGGAGAGCTAGGCCTCAAGGTCAACAGGGAGCTACACTTTCTATGCAATGAAAAGTACTGAAGGAAGCCCACAGTGTCAGCTGTATTTAACTTCTTTTGGTACTGTGCTGTTAATCACAATTCATCTGCCAGTCCTGTCCAGTAATGGAAATAGACTTCAAGATCTAAGGACAAAAACCGCAAAAGTAAATTCTTACAACATTGTTTCCTCAAAGATTTTATCTACAAACATTAATTAAGAATTTTTGTGATCTAAGGAACATAAAGTTAAAAAACCCCATTGAAATAGAATTACTTTTCACAGTTCTGTAGGCAGCCATATGCTCATGAGAAGCATGTGTATGTGTACAACTTGCTGCAAGTGAACTTGGACATGCAAAAAACTAATCATATATATTAAGGAATTCAAAATTGTTTTGCATTCCCATAGTTGCTTTCTTTTAAAAATCCAACTACCATGTAAACAGAATATTAGCAGCAATTAAACCTATCAGAAGCTGCATACCACCACTTATGCGACCAAAGCCAAGTTTAGCAAGCCATGAAAAGCTTTTTTTTTTTGTTCAAATTGCTGCTCTCAAAACACACTAGTTCAGAGTTTTGAAATAACTCTTTCAGTTGAAAACATACAAATGACAGATTTTTAGATGAAGGAAAATTCTTGTTCTAAAACCACGTATTTTGTCTGCAGTGTAAGTTTTGTCACAGCTACAAGTAACTAGGTGGGGGAGAGGTGAATGCAGCAAACACCCACAGTCAACTGCTTAGAACTTCACTCTTTTCCTTTCACCCTATACTCAACAATTTGAAAAGCTGTCATTATTGTTGAGGTAGCTTTCTCAGATGCAAAATCTTACAATGGTACAATATCTGCAATTTGTGCAAAAGCCATTTGTTACAGATTCAATCATCTAAGTATGCTGTGCTGAATCTTCACTTATGTAAATACTCCTCCATGTTCCCCCAGCAAATGGGTGTAAAGGAAATGCTGTGCTGAATCTTCACTTATGTAAATACTCCTCCATGTTCCCCCAGCAAATGGGTGTAAAGGAAATGAAAATTGCAATTATTCTCATTCCAAGTACAAATAAATTTCAATTATATACACAAATTAGATATTTAATCAATACTTGAATATGAAGGATCACCTTACTGTTTGGTTCAAAGTTCATCTTACTTACAACGAAGCATTGAGAACTCTGCATCACCATACAGTAAACAAATCTGAAGCTTTCTTCCTACTTCAGTGACATGGAATTGTACTGTATGTGAAATAATAACTGATTCCATTTATATTTTTTGTATGTAAGTATTGAAACCCTTTGCCTTTTAAGAATTGCAAAGACAGAATCTATTTTTGACCTGTTCAGTCAGAAATAAATTTAATTCCCAAGATGCCATGTATTTTTCTGAAATAAGTATCTATAGGTCAGATCAGGAGATATTATTTCAATATAAAGACTTTCAAAGATGAATATTTGTGTCAACATCTGAAGATGTGATTTTCACCTCTACATAAATTTCAAATTATTTTTAAAAGAATATTTCTACAAGAGGTTTTTGCAATATTTTTGGAATAGTTAATGTAAAAATTAATTTTAATAAAATTAAAAGAGAAGACAGCCACATCAATTTATCTGAAAAGGCTGTTGGTCCTTTTAACTTCCAGGTGCCAATCCCTACAGATAATCTTCATATTGAACTGAGATGGGTAGAGTGATAGAAAAGAAGCCAATGATCTCCTGGACATCCTTACATTTTCATGTTTCAGCTTAATGTGTAAAATTTAGTTCTCACATTGTTTTACTGAAGTGTAATGTCAGAAAAGGGAGAACAGCTGAAAGTCACACACCTGCTTTCTGGTTTTCAAGTTAGGATGATCTGCAACAATCGACTATGAAAGCCATCATAGACCCCTCAGCCACAGAATCCCCCTACCGTTCATAGAGTGTAGTTTTCCCATACATTGGTAAGGTTATCCCCAGTATTTACTGCTACCTTTTCCTTTTTAACAACTATATTAACAATAGACTTTAAAGAATAGTGAATGCTTGTCATCCCAAGGGCTTTTACTTCACCCAGGTGTTTCTGAAGTCTTGTTCCTAATTCACAGTTATACCTTGTATATCAACAGTCAACAAATGAAGCTTAAGGACAATGCTCGCATCCAAGTACATGAAAAATACATACCAAAATAATTAATCACTCCTGCCTGTACTCCATAATATTTGCACTGATGCTTTTTAAACCACCATTTCTAAAGCAGAACTGACACTGCAACTGCATAGAATCATGATTTTTAAGCAGTACAGGCAGTGTACTCCACCTCTTCTAGTGAAAGAATCAAAGAAAGAAAGAAAGAAACAAAAATCAAAGGAGATCTCCTAGTGCCATGGTATTATTTCTTTGGCATCTATTAGGAGACTTAATGTAATACAGTCTTGTTCTATTGTACTGTTTGCTAAAACACCTACTGCACTCTGACAGCTCACCTTAAGAAACCTCTTCACTCCCCCCAGTTTTGTTTCAATGGATAAAACTTTCCAGAGTTTTCTTTCAGTCCAATTTTACATGTTTTCTCAGTCAGAAGAGTACCAAGTTATTCAGGAGAGCAACGTTCAATAGTTTTTCATTAACATTACCATGAAAAAGAGCTACAGACCTAATAGTCACTATTGTTGACCATAAATTAGTATGCAGAAGGGACATGCATATAAATCTGCTTGGGCTTTCCTTCCCAATATCTAATATGAGTTTCAGGTTCATGGACATCTTTATGGATGACAGCAT
>JAOEHX010019890.1:0-10254 GCA_025448015.1 Bolborhynchus lineola
TACAGTCCCTAATGAAGAGTCCCTCCCCAGCATCCCTGTAGGCTCCCTTCAGATACTGGAAGGCTGCTATGAGGTCTCCACGCAGCCTTCTCTTCTCCAAGCTGAACAGACCTAACTTTCTCATCCTATTTTCATATGGGAGGTGCTCCACACTTTAAGTTTCTGTTTGAATAATGATCACTACACTTCTGCAAGTAGGGGATTATAACTAACCTGATTTTTCTTGAAATTACTCATGGCTTGCTCCTCTTTTGTGATTTTGTAGGTCCCCAGCTACACATGGCATTTCTTAGCCAGCTTTTGACCAGCACAGTCTGGATTTATGCAGGTGTTATAAAGTTTTAAACTACCATTTCTTCAACTTTCAGGTAAATGGCGTGCAATTCAGGTAAATCCATGATTTGTGATAATTGATTGTGAAAGATGAAGTCAGAATACATTTGTCAGCATGATAAACATTACTGATCCATTTAAATTATGCTTCTAAGGAAGCAAAGTGCAGGAAAAAAGGACTAAAAATGTCCAAAAATTTTACCAGTATTGTGGAAGGAAAAGGAGTAGTAGCCAATGAATGAAATAAACACTGCTATCAGGGCCTCTAATTTTCATTTTAGCAGTCACCTAAGTAAAATTATTCCTGTGATAGGTTAGCACATATAAAAAATTTATACTAAACCAGAAAAATTAATTTCCCTGAATGAAGATTTGGTGTTTTATATGATCTAGTCTGTTACTGTCTCAGTTCTGGAAGTACTTATGTCAGAAAGCAGCTTTCATTATGTGAACAAATAAAGCTTAGAAGAATAGAATACCACTTCATGGCTGGCGTTAATGAGGTGGGAATGTAAGACATAATGGTATGAAATTTGCTTCTCCTCACAAAAAAAGAAAATCAGAAAAATATCATTCCCATAGCGATAGAAAAGCCTCTGTGTGGCAAATACACATTCCTAATCACTATTTCATATATTCGTGGATCATCAAAATTTATGGATTTAGGAGCTCTCCTAGCTCCTCCTTTCTGCAAAGGTGAAAACACAGCTAAGGGCACACATCCTTTTCTCCTATTATGGATAGAAATTACAAGAACTCAAAGCAAGCATGGATGTACAGAGCAAATACAAAATGAGAACATGAATCTAACTCAGTTTCTACAGGTCCTCTATACCAAAAGCTAGATTTCTATGTTTTAGCATGCAAAAAAAAGAACAAGAAAAATATCTCACTTCTCTTTTCAGCTCTTTGACTTTGTTATTTAGTTGCTTCACTTTGGCTTTTTCAGTCTCAGCCTCAGCAGTTATCTCACGATTCTTTTTGGCTAATTCAACTATTTTAGTAGCTGCAACATCTCCAGTTAAACCAGAAGCCCCTGAAAAGTATACATAAAAACAAAGGACATATCTTACAGGGAAGATTTAGAATAGATGATGCTTTTGTTCTCTGTCCAGTGCACAATGTACTTTTATTTTCTAATCCATTTCTCTCAGAGCTGTGCCAGGCACTTAAATGAACAAGAGAAGGAAAAGAGGCACCAGTGATTCCAGCTGGATGGCTTGGTCCTTTGAGTCAGCATCACATTGTGGCTAGAAAAGCCGCATTTCACACTTTGGCAACAGCTGTATGCCAGGAGGCCACAACACTGGTCATAGCAACATTACTACATAGAAAGGGCAAAAATGTTTCCTGCTCACTGCTGTGAAGGACAGTTATGAACAGGTTTTTGTGGTGCATTATAGGAAAAGACAACACACTATTTTCTGCTGGTTGTTTACTACTGGAGAAGATGCTGAAACAGAGGTGTGAACTTTTTTAGACATCTGTCCCAAAAAGTCAGGCACACTATTACAGTTGGGTCCTGGAAGACGTTCAAGAAATTTCATTGTGCCTATTTATACATCCCTTGAGATTATACATGGAGCCTTACTGTATTACTCTCTTAATTGCTTTTTTCAACAGACACTTCATTCACCTCTTCATCAGAGAGGATTTTATTAGAGTCACGAATACAGCAATCCCCAGGACTAATTTGTGTGTCTCTTGGCCTTTGTTAAGTGACACTCATCACATAGGTGAAGGAAAGTTTTCATGTGAGTGTAAAATCAATATAATTGCATACTATGTTCATGGAAACCTCTAGCTCAGCGATGATATGAGCCTACAATAACAAATCATAGGAGGGATATATGAAGACTGAACTCAGCTGTTGTTATTCTTTTTAACTCCTTCATCCTCCTTCAGTGCTCTGAAGGATTAACTTTTCTGCTGACATCGTGAAGATTATGCTCAAGACCTGAGGTGAGATGCAAGGATGACAGATCACTTCTAAGTGAATTCTGAGTCCCATAAAACCCCTAAAGACTTTAAAGGGGCTGTGCAGAACACAGCTGAGAACAGAATATGACCCTATATCGCTATTTAAAAAATGTGTAGAGAACATAAATTTATGATACTTAAAATCATTTCCACTGTTCTTATTCTTTTATCTGATTTGTATTTCCCTTCTTAACTAGAAGCTGCTTTTTCCTTAGTTTTCATGATAAATAATGGCTGCTATTGATCACTAAGTAATAAACCAACCAAAACCCAGGCTGGTGCTTCCATGTGATGGTTATCAAATGCACTGCACACATTTAATCAAAGCTTTTAATTCCCAAGCAATGAGGACAAGTCTTTCGCCACATTGTAGACAGGAAAGACAGAAGCACGGGGCAAACTGCCGCAAGCTGGCATACAAGTCAGCCAGAGAAGCTGCAACAGCACATCTGGCTCCTACCCCTGACCCAGTAATAGCTCATCATCTGTCCTATATGCAAGCCACTGGCAGTTTTTAAGAATTAAGGTGTAATTTAAATGTTATTTAGTTCTGCTTATTGCTGGCTTCCCCCTCCTCTGTTAGCCCGGTCACGTCCGCTGTCCTAAACAACAGTGGCACCCAGTGGACGAAATGCAGCCTGCACACTCCAAGTTTCAAAGGACCCCTGAGACACTTTAGGAGCCAGACTTAGCATTCAGCCGGCATCCTGCATTTGCCCTATTCACGCAAACAAAAGGAGCCTGAATAAGGAATTTAGCACCACAAAGCCGAGAAAGCTGCAACACTGCTCTTTGATATTAACACAACGTTTTCCAAAATAAGATGTCTATGAATCCTAAGTGGTTTTAGGCTAGTAATAGCAAGTTTGCAGAAGATCTGTGAGGAACGGAAATCACTGTGTACCCTAAAAGGGCCTGATACTTCTTTTAAGGGCCATGTAATTATCAATAACAATATTCTGCGCCTTAAATCTGACCTACCTGACTACCAGAAATCATTTGGCCCTTTCAATAGCTCTGTAAAATGGGGAGTAGTAGCAGTAGCGTTCATATTTTGCAGATTGTGAAACTGAAGGAGAGAGGAAGGCACAGATCTTTAAGCATAAATGCTGTTCCATGTGTAGGTGCTATCATGTAAAACCATTGCAAGGAACTTCCTTCTGCAAATAAAGCTGCGAGACCCCTTATACGAGCGAGATGCACTATAAACTCAGCAAATGCAAAACTGTGACAATTGAGATCCTTGCCAAGTTTAGGTAGCAATTCTAAGCATTGTCTAAATCTATAGTCAGGTGTCTAAGTATTTTCATAGGCAGAGCCAAGTGGCTTCAGTGCTTGTGCAAATTCCTGCAAGCTCAACAAAGGAAAAGTCTCTCTCATCTGAAACCTGAATTTTGATTCTTCCTAGCAGAAACTCATTACAGGTGTGCAACAGAGGTGACCACAATATGACTAACACACTCCTTTTTAGCATAAAGTAGGTAAAGAGATGTCACATTAACATTTCACTGCCAGGAGCTCACAATGAATCCCTTACCCTACCGCTACTGTCATCAGCATCAAGCAAACTAACACAGTTACTACAAAGTCACTGCATTTACCTGTTAAAGCCAATCTGTCCTCCTGTATTTTTTTCTGGAGTTGCTTTATTTCAAAATCCTTATCTGTCAACAGTTTGTACAGTCTGCAGTTCTCATCTCGGACCTCTCGAAGCTGATCCTGGAGCTGCTTATTCTCAACCTCAAGAAAACTGGGAAAAATAAACCATAGTGCAAATGTAAATGTCACTGTAATGTGCTTCAAATACATGCTTCCAGAAATAAAAGAATGAAATGACTGCATGCTAAATTAGCTGATCTTACCAGGTGTGAGTCGACTGAAATAAGTAGCACATCTCAAAGTTCAGATCAGAACGCAAGCTGATGATCTGACCTATTCAGTTAATATTTCTTCTTAAAAAATTTTGCACCTCCTTATGTTGTCTGAGGCAAACCCTCACAGAACAGGTATCTTTTCAGTGCTCTTGAGGTCACTTAATAATCTCACCCTACTCAGTCTTATTTACATGTTTCTTCAGGAGAAACCAGGCACGCTCACCATTCATCATCCATAACATTCAGGCTTACTTTCCATAATTACCAAAGCAAACACAACACCAACTGCAAAAGCTGTTACTGAGGTTCTTTCTTTAAAATTAATGCTTTATAGTAATTCACAAAAGACCCATTTCTTGTGTCCCCATCTGATTTGCTTGGAACCCCACTAGCATGGACTGGCATCAGTTTGCATACTTAATATCGCTTTTTGGAATTAATTTAGAAACAAAGAATATCAAAAAACCCTCTGAACAGGAGGAAATAGTCCTGCTTCTCTTATTCACCAGTACATTTAGTGACATTTAAGGGTTTTATTTCTCTAAGACATCCAGAGAATTAATAGCTTCAATCTCTTTGCTGTCCTCATGTGATGGTTCCTCTGAATGTAAAATCTAGCCCATAAGGCCTTGGAGGCTTAATTCAATTGTGAGCACTCAGGCAGCTGAGATGCCCCAGATTATCTGGGCTTCTTATGTGATCCCAGCAGTGATGACATAGGCTTCTTGGAAAACTACTGGAGCCCAAGGAAAGAATCAAGAGCATCTCAGAGAGCACTTGCCACCTATGTGAAGACATGAGCCAACCCCAGGAACTAACATCCTCCAACTTTAGACACACTTCTAGCCAGCAGCAAGCAATGAATGGGTCTCCACTCCCCAGGGAGCAAACAAAATGTGCTAGAGAAGTTATACTGACACTGTCTTTGGTAAATATGTTTGTGGTAGAGACCCTGCTGGCTCAAGTCCATGATTCCCATTCTGCCTGCACGGCCTCTGAGTTTCCGCTCCCCACCCGAGTTTCTTCATCTTGCTCTATCAGAGTTTCAGGGTGGGGTCCCACTTTGTACCAAGACATGGGCATGTCTCTGCAAGCAGCAAGCCAAAATGAACACAAAGTTAGAGGAGGTCCAGTCAATACAACCAGTACTGCCTACAGACTGGCTGCCATCTGAATTGCTCTTTCAGTGCCACTAAGTGCCTTGATGAGGGGACTCAGTTCAGTCACCCATACACAGGTGCCATTTGGCCAGGCCACTCAACCCCTAGCTGCTGCTACTGAAGGGTGAAGATCTCCTGTGTCCTATCTATCATTCCTATGTGGAAGTTCCCGATACCCTACAGCATCTCAGATATCATTAGACACCTAAATCAGCCAGATGAATTGACCCCTGGATTCCTATTATCTACAGAATGGCCCTAAATGTTTGCATTTTGGTAACTTAATCCGGAACAGTGTCCCACCCCTTTGGCCTATACAGTGACTTCTCCAGACTACAACAGAAGTAGGTAGCTTGGATGATCACAGAGATTTGGATTAAGCCCAGTTGTTATAGTACATATTGGTGGCTTTAAACATATCCACAGCCAGGCAAGTCAGCTACCTCAGCAGTCACCTAAATCTTTTCTATTCAAAAGTGCTAGCAAGCTTTTTGCTCCAACTGGACTTTGAAACTTTTAATTGCTCAGTCCATAAGTACATATCAGAAAGAAATGACCCCTTAAAGCACTGCCATAAACAGTGCAGTCAATTTATGAGATGATAAGAAATGCACTTCTGTTTCAAAGCTGCAAATCAAAGGGAGATCAAAAACAGCTGTTTACAAAGATGAAGAAAGCAAGCAGCATTCTGAGCAGAAGAGGCAAAACTAAGTAATTCCCACATGTAACCCCTCATAGAAGTGTGCAGCTCTAATTAGAGATACATGAACACAAGGATTTTTAACAGCGAATTAACATGAGAAAAGGCTCTCAGCTCTTATCACACCTGAGCAGTGATGTCTTCCTCAGAGCTGGCTTCCAAGTCTTAACAAAAAGCACTTACAGTACAATGGACACAAATCTCAGCTGCACAGAGCTGGAGTCTCCTCTGAGAAATGTCTCCATTCCACCCATCTCAGAGTGACTCTACATATTACAAAGAAGGCAGCAGTTTCCACCCCAGTGGCTCAGCTACAGAAAGTCAGCCAAAAGAAACAGGCCACCAAAAGGTAACCCTTTTCACTCTAGTTCAAGGAAATAAAGTCAGGTGAAGCTTATAGCAGCATCTGTCACTTAAATTCAGGTGTCTTTCCAAACTCTGTTACAAATTCTTCATGTGATGGAGAGAATCACTTAATCTTAAATATACCAAACAGAGCAGAATTGTAGAATCAGAGAATCAACCAGGTTGGAGAAGGCCTTTGAGATCATCAAGTCTAACCATTCCTCCAGTAGGGAGGATAATATGACAGAAAGAACAAACCAGCAAGACAGAAGTCTCAGCTAACCACTCACCTAAACAAAATTTGGGAGTAGGACAGAGGAAGAAAAAACAAACTCCCAAGGCTCAGAGGAAGAGAAGCTTCTGAGGGGAGAATGTTTTCCATTGCTGCTATAAACAACACTGATGTGCTGAAATCACGGCCACTGCAGACCATATGGAGTTCTGTTTTTCTGGAACAAGTTTCTAATGTGTTGTCATGGGAATACTGCAAAGTACATCCTCATGAATCCATTCCAGAAGTAAATTCTGCCTGGATTTGATACACTCATAACCCCTCTTTTGCTGAACATAAGCAAAGGACAATCCAGATAAATCTGCTACACCTGCAACATCAAATGGGGACTTGCAACAGTCAGTGTCACTGAAAACAGAGGTACATAATAGCTCTTGAATTACTCAGACCTAAGCTACTGTACTGTAAATAACAGACAACCGCTGTCACTCTCCTACACTCTGCATGTCATGGAATGCACACTGCACCAGGATGCACTATGAGAGTGCCTGTGCCTTCTCCTCCACTAGACAAATCCACATATGAACTATGGGAATCAGTCTCTCTCTCCATTTAAAACAATAATATATATATATATATATATATATAAACTCATATCTCCATAGTATTCTTCCATATACTATCAGAACAAAATGTTGAAGGGAAGAGGACAGCTGGCAGAGGTCACATCAGAAGCATAACTTGGCAAATCCAACAGCCATAGTGAGGGACTCATGTGAAGTATGCAATGTATGATACAATGGAGAGAGCAGCTCCCCGTTTCCACACAGACTTCTTGAGCAACAGGAACACTACATTTCCAGAAGCACCTGCAAGTTTGAGTGGTGCACTCCTGGAGTCCCTGCATCTGCACAGAAGTTCTGCTGCAGCTAATGCATTTGGGCATTTCAGGAAGCAATCCTCAGAAACAAGCTGAGCAGGGAGTTGCCCAGAGTAACACAGAGGGAAGATCAGCATTTAGGAATGAAAAAACTTTGGTGAGTGGCTTGATTAACTTTGCTAGAGGTGCCCTTCCCCACTCCAGATGCTGTGAGAGAAAACTATCTCAAAGGTATATGCCTAATTGTGATTTTCCATCCGTGATTTGCTGGTTTTGGCAAAGCTGCCAGCTCTTCCTCATTGAAATGACCTGAGATAAAAGTACTCTTGTTCCAGAAAGTGAATCCAGTTTCCAGAAAACAGCTGTATCAGCACAGCTGCAAGGGGGAAGCAGAAGCAGGAATTTCATCAGCTGGCTTCACTACTAACATGGAGCATATCCTTGAACAGCCAACACTGCAGACATCTTTGGGATGCATCCAACTTTGGACCTGTTCTAGTTTGCAAAAAAAAAAAAACATCAGTTGGGTCAGAAGGGAAGACCCACCAAGTAAGTTATCTCAGCTGAAGTTTCAATTCTCTGCTCCAGTAACTCAGCTCTAAAAACAAGATTAAGGGGGACCCACACCAGAATGTCCAGCATCCTGGTAATCCAGATACTGCCCCAAAGGGTGAGGTAAAACCCAACCCCCTGTTCCCAGTAAGATTTAAAACCTTACCTTGTACAACCCTGTCAAGTATTTTAACCAGGAGGCAACTCTGCCCATAAGACCCTCCTACATAGCTGGCTGTCTTTTCATCTACTAAGTCAGGTTGTAGTGCAAAGATAGCCAGGGCAACACTTTTCTGCAGGCCTCCGGGGCACACCTATTAGCTTTTTTGTCCTTATCTGTCTCTGGAAATTATTCACGTAGGGAACCTGTTTGTTTACAAGGCTAGGTAGGAACTAACCAACAGCATTACTGATCCTGAATGACTGGACTTTGACAGACAGTACCTAGCTGCCCCTAGCATGCCACCCTTAACTCCTCTGTCCTTCCACTCTTCATTTGTGAGACACTGAAAATAAAGTGCACAGCATAGTGCTCTAAGGATAGATACTTCAGGGACAGTGAAAGTCTACTCAGCTGTCCTAGGTTCAGCAGTAGCAGTAATTTTTCTCCTTCTTAGTAGCTGGTGCAGTGCTGTGTTTTTGACTTTCAGCCTGGGAACATGGCATCAGCATACTGAAAGCCTGATATGTGAAGAGAGAAAGAGTGCTGTCAACTTAACATGAGTTTCATAAGATTGTATGCTAAATACACTTCAGTGACTTCCAGAAGAAACGGTGCTACTACAGCTTTACCTTTTGCCGCCATCTTCATTTAAAGGCTGTCCTGCTTCAAAGAGGTTTAGATCATGCGGGATTCTGAAAGTCTCCTTTGTATTGCCATTATCACCCTTCTGACCATTGTGCTTTTCCTTCTTCTCCATTAGATTTTGCAGCCGCCTTTGCTGTTGTTCTTGATAAGCCTTAAATTGGCTTTTAAGATGTTCGTTCTCTTTTATGTTTGACTCCATTGTTTACTAAAAGCATAACAAGAAGAAAATACAAAGCGACAGCAAGCAGAGATCAACATCTCTTTGAAAAACATCCTCCTCAAGCAACTGCTTTGCAGTTTTCCCTGACTGACCTCTGCACAGCCTCCCTGTCACCTCCTCCTCTCAGCCTCTGGGCTCCTCAACCCCACTGCCTTGCTTCAAGTGCCTTTTTCTATAAACACTTTTCAAACACTCTTCAAAAAAGTTTTGGGGCCTCTTCCACTCTAGCATCCAAAAAAGCAATGTTTTCAAATGTTTTTAAACACATCGTTTAAATAAACATTTTTAATGAAGAGCAAGCTAGGGTCAAACCCAAGAGCACAGCAGGCCATCATGGTACACTCACTAAAGGGAACACAAACTGTTGGCAACCATCCAGCCTTCCTTCCCATTTTCCAAAGAAAGGTGCAGATCACTCCATTTTTGGGTTAATGTGGGACTGGCAAAGGATGGAAGGTCTCTATTTATCCTAATGCTCCCTTTGGGCACAAGACACCAAGGGCATGACTTATATTCTCCTTCAGATTTCTAAGCATTAAGTGATAATATTAAAGTGATAATACTGCTACCCACTTAAACGCCTAGAGCTTTACTAAGTATGAATTAAGATGAGCAGTTTTCTGATGTATTCCAGTCGCCTCTCCTTCTGTTTGACATTTACCGTCAGCAAAAAACCTAAGTGCACCTTTGGTCTAGGAAGAACAATCAGTAAAAACTATCAAAGGCTTTTTACTGAGTAATTAACACACGCCCTTTCTGACACTAGGGCAGCAACCATCCTGATGAAGTGCAGAAACACGGGCCACGTCCCTCTGTGCCCGTCTGTACTGTGTGGGCAGGGCTGCACTGCAGCCTGCACCGGCACAGGGTGCACTATGGACTGACAAGAGCAAAGAGCGGAGTCCGGCGCCTCTGCACAGCCACAAGCCCCGTGGGGATGAGCGATGGCCAGGGGGCAACCTTTAGCCCGACAACCTGCCTGGGCACCGGGTCCAAACCTGGCATAGGGGTTCTGCCGCAGATCTGATGTGTGGAGAGAGGGGAATCCCTCTCTCCCCCGAGCAACGCCCGCCTTGTCCTGCGGCCTCCCCCGCACCTCCCCATCCCTCTGCCTACCGAAACCGCCTTTCCCAGCCCCGAGGGCAGCGGCAGTGACACCCCCAGCCGCCC
>JAOEHX010019891.1:4055-17993 GCA_025448015.1 Bolborhynchus lineola
GATTTGTGTTATACCTTAGTTACTAAACTGTTCTTATCTCAACCTGTGGGAGTTGCATTCTTTCGATTCTCCATGTAACAAACTGCGTGGCTGATTTACGGCCTAAACCACGACAGATATACACACACACAGATACAATTCTTTAGTCCATGGACCATCTCTACAAAGTTGTTGGGCTTCATCTCTAGTAAGTCTTTCAGGGCAGGATAGATGGTGTGTGGTTTTGTATTTTGCCTCTTGACACCTTCTCAAACTAATTTCTCAGGACACAGGACAAAGTGCTGACCAAGTCAAAAAAACAAAAAAAAAAAACCCCAACCAATTTTTGGCTCCTGGTAAGGGAGCAGTAAAGCATCTTTTCTGTGCAGATGATTTGTCATCCATATTTCAATCTCTCCAGTGCAATCTATCTTTAAATTATGAATATTTCTCTCCTATCTTGTTCCATCAAGCTAGGCTTTTCTTTCACATATAATCCTTTGAGCCATTTTCTGTGGCAGTTCAAAGTCCTGAGTCCTATGTGAGTGCTTAATAAAAACAAATGGATGGCAATAATATGGTTGTGGCAGGTTATAAATTAGTGAGAGGAAGGTTATAACTTGATAAAAGAATAAAACATCTAAGAAAAGCAAAAGAAAGCAAACTTCAAAAAATTAAAGCACACATTCAAAAAACTTTAAAACCCCTGTTTTCAGGTTCAGATGCTGAAGTGGAATATATAAGAAATAAGACCATTTTTACCTAGTTCTTTAATGAAATTTTTTGATTGGGAAATAGTTGACTCACCATCCCTGGAGGTATTTGAGAGGGACTAAGGGACACGATTTAATGGTGGGCTTGGCAGTGTTAGGTTTGCAGTTGGACTCAAGATTTTAAAGGTCTTTTCCAACCTATGGTGCTATGATTTCATTAATGAATTTTGATATTTGATTCCATAATCCTGTACCTCCCATTGTAGACATGTTCCAGTTCTAGAGTTAACAGCACCATCTTGGAGATGATTCTCCGCAGAACTTCAGCTCTGAATCCATAGGCTGTTAATAGTATTGGTAAAAACATTCCTGAAAGGTCTGTAATCTTTTGAACACTAATTTTATTTATATTTTTTATTGTATTATAGCTTCTTAAGATTATTAGGGCTTAAATAATTTTGTTCTATGTAAACAATTGGCGTAATGTTTTTTAATATTGCTGAATCTCAGTATAAAGGTCTTTCTGTCATATCCCAGCATAAATGCTAGGGCATACACAATTTACTTGAAGTATAATAAAAAGTTAATTGGCTTAATTTTTCCCAATTATTATTTAGATTAAATAGTAGGAAGTAAAAATAGCTAAACTAAGCATAATTAACCATAAGAACAGAAAAAAAAATTTCATTGACTCTCCATCCTTAGAGAGCTTTACAGACATGCCAAAGAAATCAATTCCTTGAGCATTCTATGCATACTTTATTCTGTATCAGTGAAAAAGGATAATAGCGAAAAAGTACTAGTTTACTCATCTTGCCTACTGCTTTAGTCCATGTTAGTTTATGTAACATTCAAAATGAGAGTAAGGCTGAGAGGTTGAATCCTGCTTCTACTGAGGACATCTTTATCTCCTGTGGAATGACAAATTCAAGAAAAAAAACAGGCCAAGTAAAGTTACCTTTTAAGGAATTATGTAGAATTATATAGAAGTGTGTAAAACTGAACTTTATTAAAATGAAATTGTGGAAAGATTCAGAGCTGTATTAGAAAACTGATATATAGAGGGAAAAAAGAATTTCAAAGTGTTTTGATATGCCATCTTGTAAATTATTTTGTTCATAAGAATGGGCTTAGAGATGAAATACAGGTGGTTGTCGCCATACATAGTCCTGAAGGAGTCTAAGTCTTCTAAATAGAAGGTAAACATGCCAGGTATTCTTTGGCTGTGTAACTGCAGGTTACTTTCTATTGTGTGAGAACAAGTCAATCAAACAAATCAGTGGTAGTACCTTGAAAAACTGAGTTTTACTGTTGTTAGCCTGTTTGTTGAAAAGGATTTGACTTTTACATTTAAAAGCAGCAACAAGCTTAGCACTGGCTAGTCCTTTGGGTGTTTTTGTTTGCACTGAATCGATCTCTTCTATGTCTTCACCTTTCTTTTCTTAAAGTCTTGCCACCACTCTTGAATAAACAGATTTACTGCAGATAGCTTTATTTCAGACACAACTGATTTCACATATGATCACAAAATGTCTTGGAAAGACTACAGTAATGAAAAATACAGCTGCCTGACAGAACACTACTGCTATAGTTGTTCATAAGTAATAGTACGTGATTAAAATGCTGTGGGGAAAATGACCACCATTACACACAACTAGGAGGGTGTTACTGGAACTCATTTGTATCTTCATTTCTCAGATACATCTTCTGTTTTTATTCCTCTTAAAAATCTTGGATTCTTTCATTTCAGTTACAGATTCTGGATGTACAGTGTTTTTCTAAATTCATTCACATTTCAGAATTTTTATTAAATCAATATAACAGTGTTTTCCAAGCAGCTTTATTTGTGGAAAATTAATGATTCGAAAGAAGAAACCCATTTCCATTACTTCTGTGGAGTATACATGCACATGTTGACTGCACTTATGTGAACTTTTCTGTCTGATATACTCTGCCTAGAAGAAATTTGAAGTAAATTATTTGTTTTGATGTTTGCTATCGTATTAGAGTTGCTTTCTGACTAAATGTATAAATGAGCTATACAGCAACACAAAAATTAGGTGTCACAAAAGAAACTAATATTTCTGAAATAAAAAGGTGATTTGTCTCATTTTCATGTTCAGTACTTGTCATTTATATTTATTTAGTAAGCATACTGAAACCATATTGAAAGCTACATTCAAGTAAATGACAGAGAAAACAGAAAATATTTACTACATTTATGCTTCTGTCAAGCTTAATTATTACTTTGAAGTACTAGATTCAATGGTTATATAATAAATTATATCAATATCTCTGATACTGCTTTTATTAAATGTTGGTGACAGAACTGTAAGGCAAGAAAATAAAATGTCTGCCTGCCTTTTGCAAGTCTCTTACTTCCTACTGATCCTTGAAGTATTTTGTAAAAGTTAAGGTGGAAACAGAAATCCATTTTTCAAAAATGATTTACTGCAGAAGTTTAGTTCTTCCTGAATCACTTTTTTGTATCACAAAATCTGCAGTGTTTAGGGGACTAAATATATTTGTATTAGTTTCAGTACTTCTAGAAAGAATAATGGTCATTTAATCCCAATCTCTTTTCTTAGTCAGCAGAAACGTATCAAAGAAAATGGAAGAGTTGTATCAGAACAAGAAAAGATAAAGATGATCATATAGACCTTTATTTTGGTGGGTTTTTTTGTTTTGTTTTGTGTTATTTTGTTGTGTTTTTTTTTTTTTGTTTTTTGTTTGTTTTTTTTTTTCAGGGTGTTTTTGTTTGTTTGGTTTTTGTTTTCTTGTGGGTTGTTTTTTGGTGTGGGTTTTTTTCTTTTTTTATTTGTAGATGTCCAATATACTTTTTGGATGACTTTTTTCCCCCTGATTAATATATCTTTTTTTTTCTTGGGCATTTTCAATAGATATATGAAAACCCAAATGTTGAAGACACCTGCTTTTATTTTCATTGAAAACAGGTGCAACTCAGTCATTAACTTTGATGGGAGATAGGTACTCTTTAAAAGAAGGTGAAGGAATGAATGATTATTCATGATTCAGTGACATTCTAACTAATTACTTGTTTTATAAATGTCAATGATTCATTTGAAGAAAGAAATGTTAAAGGGTTTTTGGTTTATCTTTTATGTTTCTATTTTATGTAATATTGAACCCCTGGAAACAAAAGCATCATAAAATAAAAAACTGGGTCACGAGGAAAAAATATGGAAAAGAAAGGAAAGAAGACAATTCAGACCCAGATATGTCTTGAGATAAATGGTGAAAGGCTTAGACTTTTCTGAAATTTATATCCATTTTTGTTGCTAAATTCCACAACATCAGCTGTGTGGGAAGCCTGGTCTGGATGCCTTGAAAACAGGCAGACAGTGGGCTCTTCCAAGTCTACAGGGCAATACAAGTACTACAGAGCAGAACTGGAGGAAGCCTGAGCATCATACCTCTTGGTGTGTCATTCCCCATACTTTCAATTGAATTTTTCATCTCTTCCCAACATTCATTTTCCGGTATAAAGAGTGAAAGTTCAGGCTAATTTTTGACCCAAATCTTGAGTGTGTTTCGCCTGTTCTAAGATGTGCCCAGATATTCATTTATTCTGCTTATTCAACTACTCTATGTGCTGTCAGGGAGTGGGAGCAGGAAGGAATTCTTCAAGCTTCTTCTCCAGTTATTAAACACTTTCAGATGCCAAATGGATGGATTTCACCTGTGCAAGAGAAATAATACAGTATCTTGAATTCCCCTTATTTTGACAGATTTTTGATTAAAGGAATGCATCATGTTCTTACATCTTTCTAGTAGATGCATCAAAAGGAAATGGCATGTCTTAGTAATTTTTAACCTCTGGAATGTCTGATAAATGTGTATATAGTACCTTGCTTCCAAAGGAGTCCAGGTAACCTTATACATAATGTATTTTGCTTTGCTTAGCTAAATTACCTTAGTTAGCATATGTTAAAGTGCTGTAGAAATATATTAAAAAGTAACTCCTTTATATATTTCACTGTTAGTTCATAACAAGATGTCCTTTATACAACAATAAATGTATACTTCATCTTATTTATACTTGCCTGTCTAACCTACAACTTTGTAGACTTATTAAAATAAGGAAGCTTTTGTCAAAAAGGAAGTTCAAGGGAAGGTTTTACTTTACTATCTGTAGGAGAAATTGAATCAATATATATAGTATATATAGTGTGTCTGTGCAGAAAACAGGCTACTTCAATTTAATAGTGCATCAGATTAGTGTTTGTATGTTTCTTTACTGGGTAAATAATTCTCATTCATTGTGCATGGTATGTTTTAACAGCTTTTTATTATTAAATATCATAGTGGTAAAATATGAGAAAAAATAGTGCCTTAGGCTGGCCTATTGTGATCCTAGTACCAACTGAACTAACAGAGGTACTTTTCACTCGACAGCACAGGTGATGAACAAGATCATATAACCAATTTTGTAAAAAGCCTCCTTACAACTTACTAGATAGATTATCTTGTATTCTTTTCCAGTTTTACAGATGAAATGAAATAACTACTTTTGAAACATGTTAATGAAATGTAGGTTTCATGGTTTTGGCTGGGATAGTTAAATTTTTTCCAAGTGGCTGGTGCAGTGCTGTGTTTTGGCTTTAGTATGAGAGCAATGTTGACAACACACCAATGTTTTAGTTGCTGCTAAGTAGCTCTTACTCTGATTAAGGACTTTTCAGTCTCTCCTGATCTGACAGTGAGGAAAGGCACAAGAAACTGGGAGGGAGAAGAAAGAGGACACCTGACCCAAACTAGCCAAAGGGGTGTTCCATGGCACAGCACATCATGCCCAGTATATAAACGGGGGAGTTACCCAGAAAGGACTGATGGCTGCTGAGGTTGGGCTGGGTAATGTTGGCAGGTGTTGAGCAATTGCATTGTGCATCACTTGTATTTATTGGGGTTTTTTTGCTTTCCCCCTTTAGTTTTATATTCTCACCCCTTGATATTCTCATTATTAGTAGCATTAGTGTTGTATTGCAATTTATCTTAGTTATTAAACTGTTCTTGTCTCAACCTGAAGGTTTTATATTCTTCCTATTCTCCTCCCCATCACATCCAGAGAGCAGGGAAGAGGAGAGTGAGAGACTGTCTGTGTGGGATTTGGTTGCTGCCTTGGGTTAAACCAGGATAGTAGGGAAAGCTCTTCGGAAGCAAAGGAATCAAACCCAAAGTTCTTGATTTTTCACACGCAGCTAGCTATATAGACCATCATATGAGGAGCATTAGAATCCAGTCTACTTAAAAGTCTGTTAGTACTTCTGTTTTTACTGGGGAGGTGGGAATTTCTTTTGCCCTCAGAATTAATAACTTAGATTAATTTAGAATTATTGACTTTGATTGAGTTTTTAGAGAATGGGATTCTCATGTATTGCATTGTGGACAACCCTTTTAGAAAGTGAAAAAAGAACCCTCTACCCAATTTTTAGAGGTTCAAATGGAGAAACATTATATCTGACATTTACTCAGCGATTTCTTTATATTCTCTCCAGAAAGAGTGTACACATCACTAATGTGTAGCTTGCATAATATGAGGAGGCTTCAGTCAGATGCCTTGATGACACAGAAATCTAAAAAAAATTTGAAGTTAAACATTTATCCAACCTTTGGCTATCATTTTCCTTGAAATAATCATTGTCAAGGAGTAGAAATAAGATCTTTATTACGTTCTTTTGATTGTGGATGTGAATGTATACATTTATAGCTTAAGTCCCATCAGGGACTCTCTAAGTTTAAATAGAGATTCATTTCACAATTTTTTTTTTTTTTTTTTTTTTTTTTTTTTAACTAAACCAAAAAAGAAACACATCTGTTTGGAAAGCAATTATGAGGTGGCATCTCTTTATTCTCATTAATCTAGGTGAATTTATAAATCTTTCTGTTAGTACTAAACCAAAATAATGTAAATAAGGGAAGATGTTTATTTTAGGTTTATCAAGACTTTTGACACAGTATCTGATAATGTTCTATAGCTAATTTGGTTAGATATAGTTTGCACAAATATTTAACAAGGTGAGTGATGAATGAATGGACAGCTGGCAGAAAAAATATTCTGTGGTTCATATCCATTTGGCAGCTGGAGGGCATGTTGGCAGGAAGGCTGCTGCTCAGAAAGACTTTGGTAGGCTGCTCAGTGGATGGACAAACAAAAATGAAGTGCAACAAAATCAAGTGTAAAGTTCTGCATTTCATATGAAATAATCCCATGCAGTGATACAGACAGCAACTTTACAGGAAGGAATTGAGAGTCCTGGCAAACAATAAATTATGACAACACAAATCTGCCCAATGTCATTCTGGTAAACAGAGCCGTCAGCTCTTTTTCTTCCCCTTTATTCAGTAGTGGTGAGAATACATCTAGAGTATCATGTCCAGTTCTGGTGTTCCCAGTACAAGAAAGACATGAGCAGACTGTAGCAAGTCCAGCAGAGGGACATCAAAATGATTAGGGAGTTGAAGCACAGAACATGCCATGAGAGTTTGACAGAGTTGGACTTTTACAGTCAAGGGAAGGGAGGGTCAGAATTAGTTCTTACTGTAATTTTCAGCTCTCTAACAGAAAGAGTATAGAAAAGGTGGATCCCTTTGAAAGATCACCTGTATGATGTTTCTCTGGGTTCTAAGGCAGACACATCAGTCTTCCTCAAACAGACTGCTAGCAGTGGAAACAATGTCAGGTCAGCATCCTGAAGAGTATGATAGTCATAGTGGATATCTGTTTCTCCTTTTCTTAGCACAGTGTTCATCTTCTGCAGTTCCCAGCTAAGGTTTGAAAACTACACAGTAGCTACCCCCAGCCTCAACTGACATAAATAGCCATTTCTGAGCTCTGTAATATGCTCTCAGTCACTATGTTGGTATCCCAAATCTTCAAGAAGAAATACATGAATTTGAAACCAGCTCAAGCCTATTGTTCTCTTGACAGCTTTTGTTGTTCTTGTTGATTGTTCAGGTTTTATGCTGTTCTGTGTTGAGCCATGTCTAACATTCTTCCTCTCTCCTGCTGGTCTGATTGGCTTGACAAGACAGTCTGTTGTGGTTAACTTGGGGACATTTACACAGCCTGTTAATTGATCCAACTGATACAACCTTTTGTTCTAAACCAAAGTCCGCTTTTTGTGGAGAGATAAATTCAGCTTTCTTTGCAACATGGATGATCAGTCACTCCTTCCTGTGCCCAATGATCAGACAGCTCTTGCTCATCTCAGGTCCTTCATGTAGTTTAGGGGTCCATATATTTGCCACAGCCAGCTTCACCTGGGTTTTACACCCATGCGCTCTGCCTGTGGGCCCCGTTAAGCTCAGGTCTAGGTACCAAGGCTTAGCCTTGTCTCTTATTCTGACTTACTGAACTGTTTGTTTTTTTTTTGCTTAGTCTATAATCCTACATTAAGGTAGCCTTGTCTCCAATCCTGTTTCCAGTTGTGTGTCTTGGATGGGTCTTTGACTAGAACTAAGAGTAGCTTTGTCTCTGTCTTTTGCTGGTCCTACTGCACTTGTTGGTTGGACCTCATTACTTCAGCTTGTCTGGAAGCTGTAGCTACACATGAAAGCTGCCATTGTCACCAGCCTGGCCCTGGTTAGGTACTATACGGCTGTGCCTCTGTTGTATAAGCCTGTGCTGGATCCCTAGTTCACATTTCCTCCCCTTCCTTGGGGAGTAACTGCACTCCTTGGTGGCAACCTGGGTGGCAGGGGAAATTCTGGGAGAAAGAAAAGCAATGTCCTGTGGAATTCTGCTGCCCAGAGAGTCAACTTTTTGGATGATATCTCAAGTAGTTACCATATTTTTACCTAAGAATCAATCAATATTTAGAGTTTTGTGGTTGTTTCTTTAGAAAGATAACTAGTTATCTTTTCTTGAGCTATGTAATCATAGTTCAACCACTTTTAATTATAAAGAACAGAGAGAGAATCACATAAAATGAGACATTATTTTGCTTGGGCTTTAGGTGTGTTTTTCATGAGCATTTTCCTGTCTAGCATGCTGACCAAAATGCTAGCCCTCAGCTTTCTTAGAGTCATATAAGAAAGCTCCTGGTGTCTGCTTCTGTGTATTTTTATAGATGCTTATAACAACAAAGCACCATAAATATTTCCTAGGTTTCTGTGCTTACATTCAAACCAAGCTGCAGACCTATCTGATTATATAAATCAGTTTCTTTCTGTTGTTGCATTTTTATTTTTGGTAGTGACACCTTTTTTTCTTTTTTCTCTTCTTTTTTTTTTTTTTTTTTTTAATTATGCCCTCTAAAAAGAAGCTTTACTGTTCTTTTAACATCTTCTCAGACTTAAAATGTATCCTATTTTACCTATCCTCCAATCTACTGTTATGTTCCAGAATGAAAACTTGTCTTTGAAAACACATTGATGGAAATATTCTTTGCCTTTTAAGCGAGAGGAGGAAAAGATTTCTCCGAAAAATGTAGAAAGTTAAAAGACAATGTGGGATAATTGAACTTATATTTAAAATGCAGCATTGTCCACACATAAGGGAAAACGGACCCTCAGGGCCTCTCAGGGTGAGATGCAGTCACACCTGGTATGCCAGAAATGTGCACTTCACAGCGGTTCCCGTAACAGGTGGAGGGTAGAGTGAGGTGGAGACCTCATGGTTACGCTTTGTCATAACTTCAGCAAAAGATGGGAACTAGATGGTGTAAGAAACTGGTAAGCTGCATACTTGCTACTGTGAGCCAGCAGCCTGTCATTTTTTGACAGAATGCCGTCCTCAGTGTGAACTTTGTTTCATTATAATGTCATTATAATTCATTTACATGCTAAAATACACTCCCATCTCCAATGCGACCCTCCCTCCAAAACGAGACCACCCCTCTCTGAGCATGCGCTCTGAATTTTTGGTGTCATGTACCTTTAAATTGAAGCGAGAGAAATTTACACCAATAGTAATAAAGGTATGTATGACTAGAGTCACTCAAGCTCCACTTTGAAGGCGAAAATAATATAAAATAACCCAAAAGAGAGTGGGATATTGGGGGAAGATACCATCGTGGATGAATCAAGGAAGATAATACCAACAGACTCCTGGGACCGGTCGACAGGCTGGACTTCTCTCCCCACCCCCCCATAGGGACACCTGTGGGTAAGACTTGCACTGTATCCAGTGCTTCCCTGGGAAAACTTAGAATCTCTATAGTTACTGTCACCTGTATGCTTTAGAGCTATACTGTGTTAATTTTATCAAACGCTTGTATCCATGTAACTATTATTCGCACGTGCTTTGCAGACAGTATTTATCACCGGCAATCCATAAGAACCTGTATCTGTTGCATCAATAAACTGCACTGTTTCAGTAACCAATCATAATTTTCTCACTGAATGCAACCCCATCTCTCAGTGTGGCTGTGAGAGTTCAGGAGCACAATTGACCTGGCAGTGTGGTGCACTATTAGTGAATACGGACCAGTGAGGTTCAATATAACAAACACTGCCGGACTGATAGTTGCAGCTGGCGGTACACTATCAGTGAATCTGGATCAGCGAGGTTTGAAGTATCGAACACTGCTGGACTGATAGTTGCCATGAATCCGGATAAGTAAGGTTCGACGTATTGAACACTGCTGGACTGAGAGTTGCCGTGAATCCGGATCAGTGGTTCGAAGTATCGAACACTGCCGGCCTGGAGCCATTCCTGGCCCCTCTAATAAAGTAAGGGGATTGTTTCTCTCCCGCTTTTAACACAACAGACAAATGCTAAATTTTTCAGCACCATGCAAGGAGATAATTGTATCTTAATCTAGCCAAGGGAAAGGGGGGAAAAAAAGGGAAAATACATCCCAGAAATACTTAGAACAATTAAAAGCTAATTGAAAAATGTACTTGTTCCAAAGTGAAGGTATAGTGCATGTCCTGTGAAAATTAATACCTGATAATCAGGCAATTGAATTCTTCCCTAAGAGAATTAGTAGGTAATTTATTGTCTTACTCAGGCTTTTTCATTGTGTAAATCAAACACGGAATTATATTTTTAAGCTAACATGCAAGTATACCTGAATAAATTGCAGTAAAAATTGCTTTCAAGTCAATCAATTAGTTGTGTAAGACTTCTTTTTTTTTTTCACATTAAAAAGGTATGATCTCATTAGATATTGAAAGAGGCAAAAACAAGCCTTCTTAAAAATGCAGAAATTTTAATAACCCCAGATAATTTATAAAAATATAAGGGGCAAAACATGTCTTTTACTGGTGATAAATCAGTATACAAGCTTTTAAAGGATTCTTTGATCAAAAGAGCTGGGTGTTTCTAATATTTCTGTTTAAATTCTCAAGTGACAAGAAGGGCAATTAGGGAAGCTGAATGACTTACTGCTTCAGGGGTGTAATAGACAAAACTGTTCAAACAAAATAAAAAACTATGAAAGTGAACTAAAATATCTAATTACTTGAGACAGACAAAATCATGCTCAAGACTTGCACATTTTGAATTGTATTAAGGGGCTGATAAGAAATTAATTTAATGATACATACTGCAACTTTCCATTTTCTCCTCTTGCTTATGAAATTATTGTGATTTTCTAACTAAATATGTTCTTGTTTCAGAGAGAATCTTAAAATAAGATGATATATATGAACATTCATTAGCAGAGTGTGTAGCTGATGGCATATCTCAACTATAACTCTGAAGGTTACCTTGGAAGAAATGAGAGAGAGAGAAAGAAGGGAAGGGGAAAATGCCCAGGGGAAAGCAATAATGGAAGGGAGGGAACCTGGATGAGCATTCTCCCCTGGGGGGTTCCTCAAAGGGTGGGATATGCCGTAATTTTCACCGTGCTTAGTATTACTTTCTTTTCAGTGGGACCTGCTCAAACTCTCTGTTGGTAATTACCATTTCTGATGACATTTCTTTTAGAACTGCTTGGGACATAAATGTTGTATATTTATTGGCTATTAAGTCCTTTTTCACATACATTATTTGCTATTAATTGAAAGGAATTTCAGTGGCTACTATCTACTTTGCTGTGCACTATACTTGGCTTTCTTGAGTACAAAGGAAAATCTGCGAAACAAAAAAATGAAGCGGGATGAAGAGGGCTGATCTTGTGCCAATTGTAGGTGCTTCCCATGAGAACCTGCTTTGGCAATAATATTAAGGTTTTGTGGGTGCAAGCCCCTGGGACTGACAAAAGCAGAATAGCAGCATGAGAATACATAGGAATATGACTCTGGAAAAACACTGCAGCAATAGCTTAGGTGAAAAGTTACAGAACTGTAAATAGCAACCCCTTGGTATTACTGAGAGCAAGGCACCTCAGGCACTGTACAGACATACCCTTTGTCTTTTCATTAAATTATCAAAAGCCAGTTTTGCATTACTTGGATGACAATTTTGTGTGTGGTGTTGAAGTGGTTATAAAAACTGTAGAAATTGAAGAAATAGATTTTAAGCTTTTACTCTAAATTCATGAGGCTTCCACAAATACCTCAGGCTTCTTTAAAAAGTTAGCCACAGCATATGGAGCATATAGAACGTTGGTTTCATTTACGAAATAGCTAAGAAACATAAAGTAAATAGAAATTGATCTTTTAGCAGCTTGAATTTGTGTTCCACTGAAGACAAAAAACAGAACTGAAGTATTAAAAATGAAACCAGTAAAGCTGTATTGTAGATTGAAACTATTATATCATCAGATTAAATACCATCTAGGAGAGTTTGGAAAATCAACTGCCAATGTTGAAATTGCAACATTGTATGGTTGAGGAAATAACATTACAAATCGAAATTGCATCATGGCATAGTTGAAATAACAAATTTAAAAATACATTATGTGAGAAGGATATTAGTGAGAAGGATAAATCTCCACATACTGCAAAAATACTGTAAACAACAGATATATATCTCATTTTTTTCTTAATAAGAGCATGTCAGTTAACATGCAATATTTTGTGATGTTTCAGTGAAGAACATCTTGTCCACTGTTGAGCCTTATCTAATCAAACCCTGATAATAACCTCTAGAAGAGTTATTGGCTTTCACCATGACTTAACAATAGCAAACAAAAATTTTAAAATCTTCTGAAATGACATCATTGTGTCCTGAATCCATTAAATTTATCTTCTTGAAATAGCTCATTGTCAAAGAGATGACAAAGTACCCCCTGCTAATCAATTCCTTTTTTCTAATGTATGCATGTAAGTAACCTAGGGAAGATTGTAGGAATCATGTATTAAAGATGTCTTCATTAACCAAGTAAAAAATATGGCCCTCATGTAACTTAGAAATAGTAAAAGTTTTATTTTTTTTTCTTTTTTAATTTTCAAAGTTGCCTATCTCAATGTAGCCTTTGACAGATTATACAGTTGATTTCCCTGCCAATTTGTCTGTAATACTCATAAGCTACTTGAGGAAAAACTATTTTTAAAAACTGTATTTATAAAATAACTTCCGTAATAGGATCTGACCAAAGACTGGGTTTCCTCAGTATTTGTGAAGAACTGGGGTAGTAATAATTATAAGGAAGTGAGTTTTGTGAGGTTTTAAAAACAAAAATGTCACAACACTCAAAGACAACATTTTTTTTTATTCACCTGTGAGAACTGTGTGTTAATATCTCATGCAGCAAGAAAAATCCAGAAAATAAAAATTTGTAGAAAAACAAACCAGGAAGAGTTACAGCATCCTTTCTTCATTTTATCCAAATACTGGGTATACAGACATCACCAGTGACTTCAAAAATATGTTGTCCTATTACATTACCAATTGTACATGTATGCAGTTGTAGAGGAGATAACAGAGGACAAATAAACTTTCAGGGTACCTCTTGGGTTTTACCTTTTGTTCAATTCAGATAGATAGATTTTGTTTACCGTACACCAATGTGAAAGAGACCAGTATCCTTTAAATATCTGACATATAAGGGCTGAGAAATTTGATTATGTTGCACTACTAAAGGAGAAAGCAAGAAGGTCCCACAATAGTTTTAAAGAAACTATCTTAACAGTAAACACCATTGTTGAATTTAGTATGTGTTATGTTCTTTGAAATACCAGAACTGAATTCATAGTGTTACTGCTCTTGCACCTTTGAAGTCAAAGTCATTTTCCTACAGCCTTGAAACTTCTATTTGAAAACTTTATTTCTATATCGCTAAAGAGAAATTTCTATTTTTATTTTACACTATATGCATCTCAAATTATTGAATTGTATTTTCAATCCAATTTTCTGACAAGGTTAAAACAGAGATGATGCAAAAAGAACAAAATA